>PITA01001934.1:76181-162662 GCA_004023965.1 Spilogale gracilis | reverse complement strand
GAGGCACTTCTCCATAGAAGATATACAAACGGCTAACAGACACATGAAAAAATGTTCAGCGTCACTAGCTATCAGGGAAATTCAAATCAAAACCACACTGAGATACCACCTTACACCAGTGAGAATGGCCAAAATTAGCAAGTCGGGAAACAACAAGTGTTGGAGAGGCTGCGGAGAAAGGGGAACCCTCCTGCACTGTTGGTGGGAATGCAAGTTGGTGCAGCCACTTTGGAAAACAGTGTGGAGATTCCTTAAAAAATTAAAACTAGAACTACCTTATCACTCTGAAATTGCACTACTGGGCATTTACCCCAAAGATATAGATGCAGTGAAAAGAAGGGCCATATGTTCCCCAATGTTCATCGCAGCAATGGCCACAATCACCAAACTGTGGAAAGAGCCAAGGTGCCCTTCAACAGATGAATGGATAAAGAAGATGTGGTACATATATACAATAGAATACTACGTCTCCATCAAAAAGGATGAATATCCAACTTTTGTAGCAACATGGACTGGACTGGAAGAGATTATGCTGAATGAAATAAGCCAAGTAGAAAAAGTCAAGTATCACATAGTTTCACTTACTTGTGGTGCATAAGGGATAATATAGAAGACAGTAGGAGAAGGAAAGTAAATGGGAAGTTGGGTAATTCAGAGAAATGAAGCATGAGAGACTTTGGACACAGAAACAAACTGAGGGACTTAAAGGGAGGGGTTGTGGGGATGGGAGAGTCTCATGGTGGGTACTGAGGACACCTATTGCATGGAGCACTGGGTGTGGGGTGATGAATTTTGGAACACTGAAAAAATAAGATAAATTTAAAGTAAAAAAAAAAAAACTTTAAAAAATAAAATCAAAAGGAGGAGGGGACAAAGTCTGCTTGAAATTCAGTCAGATCCCCCAATCCTTGTCTTCCTCCATATTGGAGTTACCTAGTAACATGGGGGAAAGGGTAAAACAGATGGTTTTTTGGAGTTGGGGAGAGGATAGAAATATCACATGATCATAAAGAGGTTAAGTGAATATTTACATTTAGAATGAGACTCACACCTTTTCTACCATTCATCTTTCTCCAAGGATTCTAAGCAGCCCAAAGGCTAAAGAAACTCTCACCATTAGACATTCTAAGGAAATGTCCTGGTCAGATATCTCTATAGTGCAGCCCATAGTTAGAGAGTTCCAAAGTGCAACCCACTAGCTTAGAGACTGCAAATAGATTTTTTAATGTCCAAATCATAAACATGGATAATCAGGGATTAGCAAATATCTGAAGAAAAAAAACAGGTAGCTATAGTACTCCTAGTAAGAACCAATAGGATCATGTAGCAATAGGGCTTCTAGCAGAAGCAGAGACTCTTCCAGGGGACAATAATTTCAAAATAACTGCCAACAATGTACTCATAGAAAAAAAAAAAAGAAAAAAAGAAAATGCCACTTAAAAATAACATTCAGAGAAGAATTTTCTTTTTTAAGATTTTATTTATTTACTTGAAACAGAGATCACAAGTAGGCAGAGAGGCAGGCAGAGAGAGAGGAGGAAACAGGCTCCCTGCTGAGCAGAAAGCCAGATTGCGGGCCTTGATCCTAGGACCCTGAGATCATGCCTGAATCAAAGGCAGAGGCTTTAACCCACTGAGCCACCCAGGCGCCCAAGAGAAGAGTTCTTATAAATTTAAAATATTAAAGAAATGAAAAATGTCGTATTATAGAAGACAAATTCATATGAAATTAGCCAAAGACATGAAAAATATGAGGGAGGGGAAGAATATTATGAGTAGATGAAGAAGTTCAATATCTAAACAGTAAGAATCCAGAAATAGAAAACTGAGAAAATAGAAATAATCAAAAACTAATTTATGAAGAATTTTCCAAGTATAAATGACAAATTTTTTTTAGTTTAAAAAGGATTCATTGACAACCATAAGATTAGAAGAAAATAAACACCAAGGCATATCATCATAAGCTTTCTGCATTTCAGAACACTGAGAACAAGGTAAATATTCTAAAAAAAAGGTAAAAAAAAATTGAGAAAAGGAAGGAGAAAGGAGAATGTGAAGGGTGAAGAAGTGGGGGTGTTAATGTCAGCAGTCAGAATGATTTTTGACTTCTTGATAACATGGAAGCTAAACTGCATGAACAATGCCAAAGTAAGGAAAACAATTTCCAACTCTATCAGAATGGTCCCCAAGGCCACCCCCAGTTTCAATGATTTGCTACAAGAACTCACAGGATTCAGAATGTAATTGTACTCACTGCTGTGGTTTTTAACAGCAAAAGGGTACAAAGCAAAATCAGCAAAATCATCTGGTGAAGTCCTAAGGAGACCAGGCTCAAACTTCCAAGAGTCCTCTTCCAGTGAAATCACAAATGACGTGTTTAACTCCTCAAGCAGTGGTTAACTCTTTCACCCATGGCATACTGTGCAGCAGACAGTCTACCAGAGAAGCTCGTTAGAAAGGAAATTTCCAAGTTTTTTTTTTACTGGGGGCAGGTCAGGGAGGCACCTTCTGCCTAGCATGTATCAAAATTCCAGACTCTCAAAAGGAAAGCAGGTGTTCAGTATAAACCATACTATTTGCACAAACAGCTAAGGCACAGTAAAATACTCTTATCATTCAGGGAATGTTTATGTCCCTGTAGGAAACTGTTTACAATTCAAGTTTGCAGACACCAGTCAAGGGCCAAGCCTCGTATGTTAACTCTTTTCTGTATACCAAACCATATTTTTTTTTATTGAACTATCAACTGAATATGAACATCAAATAAAAGATAATTTCAGATACTCAAGACCTCAAGAAAAATTCCATCCTATACATTCTTTCTCAAGAGAGTACTGAAGTATATACTTCACCAAAATGATAGAGAAAAGAAGTAACAGGAAGAATGGAGAAATAGGGACTCCCACAGAGTCAGTAAGTAAAGAAATCCGGAGAATGATGGTGAAGGAAGACCCCAGAGTAATAGTTTGCACCGAGTATTGATGGACAGACAGTTTACCAAGGAACTAATTAGAAGGTTCCAGGAGAAATTTCTTCAGGAGTTATCATTAGGATATCTGATGGACTGAATAAAGGGAGAGCTCATTAATAAGAAAAGGTGCTTAGGGGTTGAATTAATAAAGAAGTTCATAGAAAAGGAAGCAAAGGTGAAATCAAGACAATTACTACCTCTAGGCAAAGCAAAAAGTTGGACTGTTAGGAAAGATAATCATGGGAACAAAAATATAATTAAGGGGAAAAATGCAAAGTACATTTTAACTTGTGTATATTATGCCAACATTTATGATTTTCTAAATGGAATGTACAAACACAGACATTTATCCGTGCATAGAATATCACCAGAAAGTGAGTCAAGAACAGTTGTCTTTTGAGAAAAGAACTAAAGTCAGAGATTGAGTGGGAGCAGTAAATTTTTTTGACTTAGTCACTATTTGAGTTCGTGAGACTTTATGCCATGAACATGTCTGACTTTTGCAAGTAAGCAAATAAAATGACCTCTCAAAACCCAAACACACTGGGGCACCTGGGTGGCTCAGTTGGTTGGGCGACTGCCTTCGGCTCAGGTCATGATTCCAGAGACCAGGGATCAAGCCCCCGCCTCCTTGCTCCACGGGAAGCCTGCTTCTCCCTCTCTCACCTCCCCCCCTCCCCCGCTTGTGTTCCCTCTCTCACTGTGTTTCTCTCTGTCCAATAAATAAATAAATAAAATCTTAAAAAAAAACCAAAAAAACAAAACACAAAAACAAGAGGAGCAGAAAACAGCAAGATCCTTCCCTCAGTCCTGCCAGATTACCAGCTTCCTTCGGCATCATGGAACCCTGGTTTCACATCTCCCTAACAGCTGGGAAAAGCACATTTGCCCATGTGTGTAAAAGGTTAAATAATTTTTATTTCTCTTTCATAAGAAATACCTAAGAAGGGCGCCTGGGTGGCTCAGTGGGTTAAGCCTCTGCTTTCAGCTCAGGTCATGATCTCAAGGTCCGGGGACTGAGGCCCACATCCGGCTCTCTGCTCAGCATTGTCCCTGCTGCCTCCTCTCTCTCTGCCTGCCTCTCTGCCTACTTGTGATCTCTCTCTCTCTGTCAAATAAATAAATAAAATCTTTAAAAAGAAATACCTAAGAAAAAGAATCTAGCTTTTATTTCTAAACTAAACTCCTATATTTAAGAAGTATAGCTGATCTTCCTTTGGTCTCCAATGGGCATCTTAAAAAAAAAAAAATAGTGCTCACTGATGATTTTACCTTAAATTGCAGTAACAGATAATTACTGATGATCATTTTATCATGGTGATGATACCACAAGAAGAGGATGGAACATAATGCAATAAAATATTATTATTTTCTATAGCACGATCTAATAGAATAGTTTACTACACTAATCAGCAAATGGAATGGAATGGCTTACCCTATCTTACCTCATGGAAACTCTATAAATATAATCAAGTACAAAAGCTCCTTAGAGACTTTTTTAAATATGCCTACATTCAAGCTACAGATAAAGGCAGAAGAGCATATGAATTACTCTGCAGTAAGTGTAGCCCAAAGGCAGAAAACTTCATTTAGTCTTTTATGCTTTCCCCCTTCCCGTTGCTGCCAGTCTAAACTCCTCTAGTCCCTACAACTACCCCTCCCCAACCACCCCCAAGCATCCTACAGGCCTTTTCTCCTTCAAAAACCTGCCAAGCAGCAAGCAAAGCAGCAGGTAGGTGTAGCTTTTGGGAGATAATGGGTAATTCAGAAGCAGGAGTTCTGCAAAGGACCTAAAACCTAGTTTTCCAAAAAAGAAGAGCCATCAGAAATTTAAGGTTTTGCAAGAATTATGATATCCAATGATGGGTAAAATATTTTCTGAGGGGCCATATCCTCAATGTTGTTTCAGTGCTTAAACACTGTGTGTATAGGAGAGGGTGAGCAGGGCCCATCTTTGTCCTGCTACGTTCCTCTTCTATGAGGAAGAGAATTAAAATCCAGGATAGAAAAGTGTATATGTACATATGCATGCATGTATGTATGTATTTTTCCAGATAGAATTTAAATGACATCTTTTACGCTACACATACTATGAACACATTCACATTGCTGGGCATTTCCTGGAGTAACACTGCAGAGCCCCCAGTATCTGGAGGTCCACACTGTTTACAGTTTTGACTGGATTGAGTATTAAATCTGACATATAAACTCTCCTGTGTCTTGATATCTGAACATCCCCTAGCTAAACCACAGGACAAAAATTTGTTGATGCTTGGTGTCAATCACTAGGCCACTGCTTGGATGGTATACTGTATTTTTCAAACTGTGTAGCAATAACAATTTCCATTGGAATCACTTATTGGATTAAAAATTGACCATGCTAAAACTCATGTCAAAAATGGTCCAGTCCAGCCTAGCCCAGTCAGCCCTCAGACTTATTGACTTAGTCTCCAGAGAGTGAATCTTGGAGACTCCTCCCAACGTGGCACTTGAACTCACAACTCTGAGATCATGACCTGGGCTGAGATCCAAAGAGTCAGATGCTTAATCAGATGCTTAAGGGACTGAGCACCCCTTAGGGATTCCTTTTAAATGACTGTTAGCTATACTGGAGTTTGAGAACCAGTAGGGACTCCCCATTCACTAACACCATTTCTAGTACTTACTGGAAATTCTGAACTTGCTTTTTTATCTGCATAATTAATGCATTTGTTTGAGGAACAACTATTTATTGTGACTTATGTATTATACCTTGTTTTAGGCAAGGGTGTATGGTATTGCATAAAACACACATGGTCTTTGCTCTCACCAAAGCACTTCTACCCTAATGCATCCCAGTATTTCATGAGATTATCCTGGAAAGCCTTGGCTGTCACCTGACAAATATTACAGGGAAAGCTTGTTGAACATCATGTATATTCAGCATATCTGGGGTGGATTTTATAATTAACAAACTTCTCAAATGATTACAACCATACTTTGAGAAACCTTATTCTGGAGGGTTGGGGTATAGAATAGTTAATTTGTTGTGTATGTTTAGACTTATAATTATATTAAACATATATTAACAGTATAATCACTACTATAATTATATCTCAATAAACTGATATATTACATATTTATATATATAATATATAGTCTATAGTTGCATAAATTATGTATAATATATAAATTAGAAACTATACATTTCATCATGTTAATATACATATTCTATAATATAATTATAAATGCATATATTTATTATCTCATGTATTATTAAGTACTGTTTAACACCTACTACGGTTATAGGTCTATACATAGGTCTAGCTCCCTGATGAGCATAGAGGAAACTCTACCCTTTATACTCTTTATAGGGTGGGATGCTTGCCCACAATGAACTTCCTCAAAAGCTATTATTTCAGACAGATATGATCTGGGAACACAGAGGAAAAATGATTAGCTGTGCCTGGGGAATCTACAAAGCCTTCACAGAGAAAGCAACATGGAGGCAGGCTTGCAAAAGAATCCCACCAGGCAGAGAAATACAGGATTACACTAAGTAAGGGCTAGGCATTGTGCAAAGTGTTTCCTAACCATACTCTTGTTAAGTTTCACAACTTCTTACCTAAATGATCTTATCATAATTTTATAGAAAAAGAAATTGCACCCAGAGAAGGCATGTGACTCGTTCCAGGTCACATGCATGAAGTGGCTGAGCTGTCATCCCGAGGCTTCAGGACTTCAGAGCCTTCAGGTTTTGCCACTCTACTCTGTCCCTTCACAGGTGGGGCAGTCCATGGACAAGAGCCCAAAGGCATGAGAGACCCTGCTGTGTTCAGGGATCTCAGGCACACAGTCCAGGGCAGAAAAAAATGTGGAAGGAGAGGGAGACAAAAGCAGACACATGAGTGGGGTCTTCATTCCACAAGACATACATGAAAACTAGTGTCATTACTTTATACTCAGATCTGGCACACTTAAACTTTCAGGAATGAATATAAGAATCCATTCATGTAGGCAAAAATAATTGTGATCCTATATTCATAGGACCTGTATTTGTGGGATTAAAATCTCTAAATCAATACTTGGATGTTCTTTCATGGTCACTTACAGACAGACACACATGCAGAGCCATAAACATTTTGAGCCCCCTCCCCCTACCATGCCAAGCTCTCAGCTGAAACAAAAGGTTTCAGCTCTCAGAAACTAAGAGGTTTCAGCTCCCATAATTAATGTGTTTGTCCTCAGCCTATGTAGGGCCACATTTTTCACATTTTTGTTGGTGATTTTTCTATTTAAAATGGCCTTCAAGTGCAGTGCTAAACTGCTGTGTAGTGTTCCTAAAAGAAGGCTGTGATGTATTTTATGAAGAAAACACATATGTTGGATAAGCTTCCTTTGGCATGAGTTATAGTGCTGTTGAGTATGAGTTCAAGGCTCCTGAATTTTATCTATGCATGTTTACATATTTCATAAATATATAATATTAATATCTGTACAATCATAATATATCACAAAGTATAAAATATACTATAATACAAAATACCATATTTCATCATATATTTATAAACCTTTATATATATATAAATATACATATAAATTCTGTGTGTACATAAAATTCATTAACACTGAGCTCATGGCCTATAGTACAATAATTCAGGCTTAAAGGAAGATTTTTTTTTTTAACACATACACATAACATCTAACACACATGTAATAAGGTGTCTCTGGACAGAAACACACAAAATTATATATTGATTAGCTGACAAGTTATTGTGATCAGAGTTTTGCCAGAACCTACTGCTGTATTTTACTAAAGGACAAAGTTTTGACATTTGCTAATTCAGGGTTCATAGTGACTATAGAGTAGAGTTCATAGTGACTATATCTACAGCAAGGAAGAATAAGCTGTATTTGAATTTTCAGAGGTAAAATTAATGATCATACCTTCAATATAGAGAGCAATGTCTCTGATACCAAGCTAAGCACCTACTGCTTATTAACTACTTTTTAAAAAAGATTTTAAAGATTTTATTTATTTATTTGACAGAGAGAGACGCAGAGAGAGAGGGAACATAAGCAGGGGGAGGGGGAATAGGAGAGGGAGAAGCAGCCTTCCCACTGGGCAGGGAGCCCAATGCGGGTCTTGATCCCAGGACCCTGGGATCTTGACCTGAGCCCAAGGCAGATACTTAATGACTAAGTCACCCAGGCTCCCCTAACTATTTTAATTTTTTTGACAACCATATAAGGAAAGTTTTATTGCTCTTCTACAGAGGAAGAAACAAAGAGACACAAAAAGATTAATTATCTTCTCAGGATTACATGGCTAATTAAGTGATAGAGCCAGAATTTAAAACTTGTTTTGACTTCTAAGCCCCAGTGATTGTATAAACACCTCTTCTACTATAACCTCAGATCTAAAGAAGCTCCACACATTTCTAAGTACCTACTCCATCATCACATTCTAATGGATACCATACTGGATAAAGATTTTATCTATTGGGTCACTGTTGTTACTTTTACCACTTTTCTGCATTCTACTAAAGTTGGCCCTTTGATTTGGATGCCTTATTCTTCAGTTTCTGATGGGTAAATCTTCAGAAGAGAGACTCCTCGGTTCTAGATAGAGAAGTCTTAAAAGGCAATGTGGGTCATTAAAATAAACAGACTCAGATCTCCCTCCCTTGTTTTTGCAGCTTGCTGTACACCTATCACTATTTCAAAATAAAGTTCTTTCTTTAAATGACCTTGAAAATCCCTTCAAAACCTAAAATTCTGTACCTTTCCTGAACTTGCTTTATGTTGGTCCTTAGCACAACATAATATACTTTGTGGATATTAAACCACAGGGGACAAGCAGAGTGACAGCAGTACATCGCTTACCTGCCACACCCAGGGAGATGAACTTTTCAGATCCTGAGGCCTCAAAAAGTCTTGGACCTTACATTTAAAGGCAATGTACCAACATAGATACTACATAGATACTGTAAGGACACTTTCAGGGGAAGGCCAAGTTAATGAAACAAAAGTTGGTCCCTTCTGTATTATAGAAGGCTTCAGTAGTATTACCAGAATGGTAACACTTGCTTTAAAATAACTTCATCTTTCTTTGTTGTATTAAAGAGTAACCACCTATCCAAACACCCAAAGCTATTTTAAAATGATACAGTTGGAAAACAATTTAAGCACACTAAATGCTAAAAAGCAAAACAAACAAACAAACAAAAAAACCCTGACTTTCTCCCCCATTAAAGCACCATACAATGAGATATATATTTAGAAATCTAAACTCATCTGAAATACAATACACACAACATGGACAAGTCTGAGATTTCCTGACTTTAGGGCCTACATTTTTAGCCAACTCGTTAAAATAGCTTTTTGGATTTCTAATTCCACTGTTTATAACTATAGGAATGTTGTCACAAAAAAAACTAATGCACAAATAGAGCCTAAGAATAAGAAAAGCCAAAATTTTTGAGGCCCTCCAGTCATTGCTTATGTTGATGACTCAGGAACCTAACTGGCTCAATATTGAAGGCAAGTTTTTAAATGTTCTTTTTAAAAATCACTGAGGTAGCTGCCAGTCTACTACATGAACAGCCATAATATAATGGAATTAGTTTCTGGAAATTACATATCTAGCAGAATATGAGGTTCATTCTTACAGGTTATTAAACTATCCACCAAAACTCTAATGCCCATAATATACTCAATAGGAAAGCTCTCTGAATATTAATTTCATTTTCATTTGTGCTCGTGTCGTCCTGCTGAATCTATGATCAAGTATTCATACACCCAAAGAATTAGAAGAAGTTTTATCTATGCCAGTGATGTCACTGGTATCAATAATACTGCAGTGAAATTTCAAATTGTATAAAATGAGAAAGAAATGTCATCAAGAGCCAGTTAACCATATAAACGGTTCCCACAGCGTAAAATATTCCCAATTATTCTTTTCTCATCCACGAAGTTTTTGTGTATATTCACTAATATGATTTAATCAAAAAGTATTTTGCTTTTTTGTTTGAATCACATTGGCCCTTGAAGTCAAATACATTTTTTTTCAAATATGTATCATCTAGACAGCGTTTTATGGACCCAACCTATGCCTTTCCCTGGAAATTATTTGTAAGATGAATCTAAGTATAATGCTACCATGTTTGGAGAACTGATTTGAATCTCAGACCTCCAGATTTCTATAAGAACTGCTTGATTTTAAGCAGAAGCAGAAACACAAAACTGCTCTATTTTGGTTCAAGAAACTTTCTTTGAGCACGGTTAACAAATCTGAATTTCTTCTAAACAGCACTTAGGTTTTGTCACAGATAATGGTACTGAAACTTTGCATGATAAATTGAAAGCTACAACTCTGAAATAATTGATAAGCTGCACTCATTAAAACTAAAAACTGCTCTTCAAAAGGCAATACCAAGAGAATGAGAAGATAAGCCACACATTATGACCAAAGGCATAGTTGATAAAGCACTATTATCCACAATGTACAAAGAACTCTTAAAACTCAACAATAAGAAAAGAGCCCAATTTAAAAATAAACCATAGACCTTAATAGACTCCTCACCAAAGAATATAAACATATGGCAAATAATTCTATTAATAGATGCCCTACATTCTGTATCATAAGAGAAATGCAAATTAAAACAATGAGATACCACCACACACCTATTACAATGACCAAAATCCAGAACAATGGCAATACCAAAAGCTGTCAAGGCCTTGGAGCAAGGGGTAGTTATCACTCACTTCTGGAGGGAATGCAAGATGATATAGCCACTTTGGAAGATGGTTTGGTGGTTTCTCATAAAACTACAAATGTACTCTTACCATACAATCCAGCAATCATGCTCCTCGGTATTTACCCAAAGGAGCTGAAAACATGTCCACAGGAAAACATGCACATGGATGTTCATAGCACTTTATTCATTATGCCCAAACTTGTAAGTGCTCAAGACATCCTTTGATAAGTGAACGGACAAGCTTTGGTAATCCTGAAAATTAATTATTCAGTGTTTAAAAGAAATGAGCTATGAGCTATCAAACCATGGAAAGATGTGAAGAAAACTTAAACACATATTACTAAATAAAGGAAGCCAATCTGGAAAGGCTACAAACTGTATAATTTGAACTAATAGTCTGGCCAAGAGGAAACTATGAGAACAGTAAAAGATCAGTGGCTCCCAAGGGTTGTGGGGTAGACAGAGGGATGAAAAAACAGAGCACAAAGCATATTAAAGGCAATGGAAATACTCTATATGGTATCATAAGGGATACATATGTCAAATCCATAGAATGTATGTCACCAAAAGTGAGCCATAAAATAACCTGTGGCTTTTAGATGATTATATTTGTGTCAGTGCAGGCTCATCAATTTTAACAAATGTAGTACTCAGTGGAAGATGTTGATACTGGCGGTGGTTATCCATGTGTGGGGGATGGAGCCATGTGGGAAATCTCTATCCTCCCCTCAATTTTGCTGTGAATTTTAAGCTCTTTAAAAAATAAAGTTTTAAGTAAAAAAAAAAAAAATGAGAGCAGCTTTGGAAAACCAAATTCTAAATTTCAAGCATAAAATTTGAGATACATCCTCAATAATAACTGAACCCCTGGAAAATACAAGAGTTAGCCATGTTTTTATTAGTAAATGATTCCTTTGATTCTGCCGAGAAACCAGAAAATAATATATTTTCCTGAGTTTTCATAGTCACGGCAACATGGTAACCAGACCCTACTGGTTGATTTTCCTTGAAGACCAATTTAAAATAAATTGTCAGCTTACAAAAGGACTTAAACTTTTTTCTTCATTCTCTATTACCATAGCCACAACACGCCCACCAACAGGACTGCAAGACATCATCTCACATTTACAGTTTCTCATTTTATTAAAACTGTCATTTCTGCCAAGTCTAATTTCTTTCTGCCACAATTAATTTCTTTTTAGACCTCCAGTCTGGCAGGCCCTGTTAGTTTGAATGCTCACACTCCATTGTTCTATTGTGTATATTGGCTTTTATCTTATATGAAAACATCACACACCAAATCATCGGCTGGGCTCCATAGGAGACGAATGTTGCCCTCATTTCTAGCCTCGTCTTGCCCTGCTCTCTTGCTCACTAAGCTGCATCCTCATGCCCATGCCTGCATTTTATGACTGTATCCTGTCATCTCGTCTTAAAGCCTTTACATGTGCTATTCTCCATGTGCTACATTCTGCCCCAAATCTTTACTTAGCTGAAATAGTCTTATAATTCAGTTCTCAACAACCCTGTCCATTCCCCAGAGACTTTCCCAATCAAATACAGACAATCTATCATGTCTTCTGCCCCAAGCAAATGTTTGTCAAATCACCTGACTTCATTTTTCTCTTTGGATATACCACCATCTACAATGAAACTGCTCCTGTGCTGAGCACCAGGAGATGTACGGAAGAGTTGAATGACTATATCGTACACTTGAAACTAACATTACACACTGTATGTTAACAAATAAAAACTTTAAAAGTGAAAATAAAAATAAAGTGATACTGCTCACTTGTTTGTTCACCTTTTATCGAGGTAGTCGAACTGTATTGTATTTCAGTTTAAAAAATGCCAAGCCCCACTTCTATCACTGATACGGAATGACCCAGAGAAAGCCCATATGTAGGACAACCTCTTACAGAAACCTCAGTGGCTTCACAATGAAAGGACTATCCCCTCCATCCACTGTAATAGGTTAATTTTTAAAGAAGCAATAAATTATGGTATAGACAATATAAATGCTGTTGAAAAGTCATGTTTTTTTTATTTAAAAGTCATTTTTTAAGTTTCATTAGGTAAGAAACTCAATATTTAAGCAACATTAATGTAAATCACTTATAAGTCACTGTTTCCCCTAATCAAGATTTTTTTTAGATTTATTTATTTGTCAGAGAGACAGAGAAAGAGAAAGCACAAGCAGGGGGCGGGTCAGGCAGAGGTAGAAGCATACAAACATATATATTCATTATGAATGTGAAGCCCTTTAGTATATGCAACTTATAACTAACATTTAAAGTTTACTGTTTAATTTTATTATCCTATGTCATGTTTACTAAAATATGTAAGAGCTGTAGGGTAATCTTCCCTTTAGAAATATGGTAACTTATTATGCCAAAACTTCATTATGGAAACCTGGGTTATTGATAAGTTTTGACTAATATATAAAAGTGTGATGAGTATCATCAAACAAATGTATATTCTAAATTATGTCACATTTAAACCAGATGCTTCACCTAATGGACCTGTATATCCAAGAAACACATAGCTGACAATTTTATTAAGGTAAACTTTGTTGATACTTTTTTTTTGTAGAGAAACATTCATTTTATTTTATGTCTTTATTGTTAATTTTTTTCCAGTGTTCCAAGATTCATTCTCCATTCCCCACACCCAGTGCTCCATGCAATAGGTGCCCTCAGTACCCACGAGCAGGCTCTCCCATCCCCCTTTTTTAAATAAAGAGCTAATACCAAAAATCAAGTGGTGACTCCCAACCAAATGACTTAGCTAAAAGATTTACTACTTCTCTTCACCAGTGCATATTAAATGAAATTAAACTGCCCTTACCTAAACATATAGTACATAGGACTCAAGACATTTTGGAGGGAGGATAATTATGTGATAGACATTCATAACATTTCCATGCATTTCTAATATTAGATTCAGAAAGAGAATTTGGAAGTCAGAAGGCAGCAGTCTAGATTAAACCAACCAAGGAAAGATCAGGGAAAACAAAATAAGGTTTGAAGAATTTGTCATTTACCATGTCTTGGTATAGTCAGAAGACATGGACTTCAGAGCCCAATTCAGTTGGTTAGACTCCTGGGTACATCACTTCTAGAGATTTGATCTTGGATAGTTCACACATACTCTGAGATTTTTACTAATAAAAAGTGGAGATAAAAAGAAGTATGTGAAATAGTTAAGGATTAAATGTGACAAACTCCTAACCAGCATACTTAGCACATGATGCTCAATTAATGTTAGATCTTTTCTCCTATAAGGATCCAAAACAAAACAATGAATCACACTCTAAGTAATCATACTAAAGTCCCACACTATAATCAGATGAATACAAATGTCAGAGCTCAGATCAAGCCCAAGGTTTAGAATGTAAACAGTCAAGAATCAGAAGGAGGCAAGGGTTGCTGGGGGGAGTGGCGGTAGGGAAGGGTGGCTGGGTTATGGACATTGGGGAGGGTATGTGCTATGCGGAGTGCTGTGAATTGTGTAAGACTGATGATTCACAGACCTGTACCCCTGAAGCAAATAATGCATTATATGTTAAGTTAAAAAATAGTAAAAAAAAAAAAAGTAGTTATAAGACCTTGAAAGGGGTAACATTGATTTGCAGATTACTCATTCTAAGTGTACATTTTCTGTGTTTCCCAAGGTGTTCACAAAGCTTAAATAAAAGTATTGGTTATATAACATGAAAAAAAAAATTTGTCCATAAGAGGAACCTGAGAACTTACAGGGAGCAACAGAAGGAAGTACCTAGAAGAGATTTATTATTATGGTCATGCTCTCAGGAAGAGCATGTGATCACATTTGTGACTTCCTTCACTATGTGATGCCCATGATGCTGCTGTAGTTCCTTTGTGTTGTAGCCAATCCAGGCTCCTGGCAGACCTTCAGCAGCACCTCATACATTGCCACGCTTGAGGCGTTAAATGCCAGGACTGCCTTCCTCTTCTGAACACGTCTTCAGCCCAGGAGTCAGTGCTCACCTTCCAGCACCCCTCTATGGAGAGAACTCCCTGTCCACCATGCTCTCAAGGATTTCTCTTCTCTCTTTGAAGTACACTGGCGGTATTGCTTACTTGATTTAACATAAATGCTTCCCTTAAAGAAAAAAAAAAAAAGCTAAGGGGATGGGAGAGGAGGATGGGTAAAAAATCTAAGGTAAAACAAACACAAATCTGGAGATGTATGTGCAGGAAAGGGTAGGGCCATGCAGGCAGAGTTGAATAAGGAAAGGTTCCTGGATGACTGAGACAACTCTTGGCATAGGGTATTATATTTTAGATTTTGTTTTATTCTGTTTTGTTTTTGAGGGCAACTGTTATTCCAAAATAGGGCTAGCATAGGTCCTAAGGGTAAGTTAAAGCACCCGCTGGAGTTGAGAGTGATGGAGCAAGCCTGAAACATTTTATGATTTATTTATTTGACAGAGAGAAACACAGCTAGAGAGGGAACACAAGCAGGGGAAGTGAGAGAGGGAGAAGAAGGCCTCCTGCCAAGTGGGGAGCCCAATGCGGGGCTCGATTCCAGGACACCAGGATCATGACCTGAGCCAAAGGCAGGCGCTTAACGACTGAGCCACCCAAGCACCCCGCCTGAAGTATTTTAAACATTTATTCATTGGCGTCCCCAAAACAGTGTAGAAAAACAACAGCTGGGTATCTGTTAGGACCTAGTTAGGTACAAATAACTGAAAATCTGATGAAGAGGATTTAAACAAATACATGTTTCTTTACTTAACAAAAAGTTCAGAGGTAGATGAGGTTGGCTTGGAACTCACTGATAGCATGGTCCCAGAAGTTTCCCATCCTTTTAGAAACCATCCTCTCTATACCAGAAATGTCTGCCCACATGGTAACAAGATAGTTGTCCCCTGCTTCAAATCTCACCTCACAAGGTCAATGATGGGAACCAAAAAGGATGGTAAGGAAAAAAGGTCTTCTCATTGTGTTCCTCTTTTACATGAGAACACTCTAAAAGGCCCCCCAAAGACCTCCATTTATGTTGCAGTAGACTGAATTGGGCTCCTACATCCACTCCTAGAGTGATCACTAACCAAGAAGACCATGTTGCTGCTCTTCTCTCAAACTAATCATGATTTCTTTCTTTGGAGCCAGATACATTAAAGACAAAACAAAATTAGAGTTCTTTTAACATGAAACAATCTGATTCTGGCCGTTGGGGAGACGACCACACATGTGCCACGGGTTACAAGACAATACAAAAGGCACTGGATTTAGGTCAACCACTGCTTAGGAATTTTGATTATTTATAAGACAGTATTCATTCTTCTGTACATTGGAGATACTGCTGTACTCACAAGGGTTTATCATTATGTTATGAGGATTAAATGAGATAATGTGTGAAAATACTTTGCAACTGGCACATGAAAGGGCCCAGATATGACTTCAGTTGAATGAAAGCAAGGCTTTTTCCTTCAAGTTATGTCATCTAGAAGACAAGTGAAGGTTTATTCAAGAAGAAAGGTACCATTATTATTATTATTACAGCTTTGAGAAAATTGTCAGACAAAGCATTGTAATTGGTGATAGACATTAAGTTTAAAAATTGGGTGGCCTAGAGTTTTTAAAAACAGAGCCTACCCTGAAGGTGTATACTGAAAACTGTTTACAGTATCTGACACAGTGGAAGCCACTTTATTCTGTGAAAGATGGAAAAGTCTTGACTGAACCCCAGCAGGCAAATAACTTGTTGCAATCTCACCAGGAGCAATTTTCAGTTTATTAGAACTGAGTATTATATGCTTAAGTTACCCCTAGAACAAAAACATCATGCATGAATAAACAGATAAAAGCAAGGGAGACAAACTATATGTTTTTGTAACGTGTTCTCTCATAAGAATAAACTAACAGCAGTGAGTTGGTGACTGTTACCTCTTCTTCCTGATAAATCAACCCAGCATCTTGGCAGTGGCAAGACAGAAAACATTCAAAAGCCAGAGAGTGATATAACCACATGATAAGACTCAGAGTTTGCAAAATCATCTGTCCTTATGCCAAGATTTTATCAATTTCTATGTCACACTATCATGGCCACCTGGAAATTGCTTTGTGAATTATTTGTATGTTAGATCAGGAATCAGAAGCTCCTGAGTCAGGATGGTTGGGTAATTACTAAGAGTCATCAGATTGCTGGGGTATTCCTTTCTGTATGTGCAGAAAGAAAAGAATAATTGAGGTACCACAGTGAGTCCAATACTCTGTCTCTCCATGGGGGCTATGTGCAGATGATGTAAAGGTGCAGAGGTGGCTGATCACCCTTGTGCCACAAGCTTTTTCCATTTCTCCTACCCCTGTGTATCTGTGTATGGTCTCCTAGTTCAATGTCACAGTGTGTGAATAACTTGACATCACCACCTTTCTCATGTGACTGGTATGTTTCATAGTTACTGCTTCACTTTTTTGCATACTTTTATAATAGCCACCCCTGAAGATGCTATAACAAAGGAAACCAAGAGATAATTGTTGCTGCCTATTTAGGTATTAGTTATGTCATGTTCAAACTAAAAAGGGGATAAGAATTAGGGAAAACAAATGACTATGTCTAAAAGGTGTGTAAGAGAACAAGAATAAAGCAGAGGAAGTGTAAAAGTGAAAGCAAGAGTTAGTTTAGTTCAACTTAGCAAGTGTTCCAAAGTGCCTAATACGTGCAGAAATTTGGCTAACTTTCAGAAATTAAACAGGGAATAAGTTTCAAAATGTGATGGCCTAGTAGGGTGTCTGACATATGACCAGACTTTTACTTTGAAATGAGGTAAATAAAAAGAGATACATGCTCAGTTAGCCCACATATAGTACATCATTAGTTTCAGATGTAGTATTCAAGGATTCCTCAGTGGTGTATAACACCCAGTGCTCATCACATCACCTGCCCTCCCTTTATGTCCATCACCCTGTTACCCCATCCCCCATCTACCACCTCTTCTTCAACCCTCAGTTTGTTTTCCAGAGTCAAGAGTCTCTCTCTCTCCCTGATTTATTTCCATTCAGTTTTTTTTTTAAGATTTTATTTATTTGACAGAGAGAGAGAGAGAGAGATCACAGGTAGGCAGAGAGGCAGGCAGAGAGGCAGGCAGAGAGAGAGGGAAGCAGATTCCCTGCCGAGCAGAGAGCCCGATGTGGGACTCAATCCCAGGACCCTGAGATCATGACCTGAGCCGAAGGCAGAGGCTTAACCCTCTGAGCCAAGTAGGTGCCCCCCATTCAGTTTTCCCTCCCTTCTCCTATGATCCTCTGTGCTATATCTTATATTCCACATATGATTGAAACCGTTTGATATTTGTCTTTCTCTGACTTATTTAACTTAGCATTATACCTTCCAGTTTCATCTACAAGGAAGTAGGATAGGTATTCATCCTTTCTGATGGCTGGGTAATATGCCATTATATATGTTATATATATATATATATATATATGTTATACATGTTATATATGTTATATATATGTTATATATATATATATATAACATCTTCTTTATCTATTCATCTGTTGAAGGACATCTCGGCTCCTTCCATAAACATTTCTCCAAAGAAGACATACACATAGCCAAGAGACACATGAAAAAATGCTCTACATCACTTGTAAGCAGGAAAATACAAATCAAAACCAAAATGAGATGCCACCTTATACCAGTTAGAATGGCTAAAAACAAGGCAGGAACAACAAATGTTGGTGAGGATGTGGAGGAAGGGGACCCCTCTTACACTCTTGGTGGGAATAGAAGTTGGTACAGCCACTCTGGAAAACAGTAACAACATTCCTCAAGAAGTTGAAAATAGAGCTACCCTACAACCCAGCAATTGCACTACTAGGTATTTACCCAAAAGACATAGATGTAGTGAAAAGAAGGGGCACTTGCACCCCACTACTCATAGCAAAAATGTCCATAATACACTGAGCTAAGTCTTAAAGGATGAATAAAACAGGTGCTTCAGGCAAAGGGATTGACAAGAGGAAAAGGATGGAGTGAAGGAAACAGATTACGTAGGAAGAGAGGTAATAAGGGCAAGACATTTGCATTCTCAGAACCACAGAATGATCATAATCATGAAAAAATGTGTATTTTATAATACTCACTGAATATTCATTACTTTACCTATTCTTGTATCAGATGGAGAAAGATGGATTAATTCAGCAAGGAAGGGCCAGGCCCAGCACAGTATTCTGGTTCCATGTCCAGAAACCTTCACTGTCCATTATTTTTGCTTCTTAATGGAATATTAAATCACCAAGAGAAAAGGAAACTTGAGATACCAACAATTCAGTGACTTTCAAATTTTGAACATGACCAGTAAACAATTTTTCAAATTAGCACCACCCTCAAATATATATATAATAGAAGTATCTCAAAACAATACTTAGTATATAATATGTTCTGATATTTCTTATTTATTGTTTTGATCCACTTAAATAAAAAATACTGGCCAGTAATCATAGAGGAAAACCTCTGTTTTTCTTCATTGAGGATGATGTTAGCTGTGGGATTTCCATATATGTCCTTATTATGTTGAGCTATTTTCCCTCTAAACCCACTTTCTTGAGGGGTTTTATCATGAAGGATGTTATACTTTTTTGTTATATGTGCAGAAAGAAAAGAATAATTGAGGTACCACAGTGGTACCTCAATTTTTTCAAATGCTTTTTCTGTCTCCTGAAATGATATGTTTTCTTTTAATTTAAATATTTCATTATCATATATTATTAGTTTCAGAGGAAGAATTTAGAGATTCACCAGTTGCAAGTAACACCTAGTGCTCATTTCATCAAGTACCCTCCTTAATGCCCATTACCCATTTACCTCAACCCCCTACCTACCTCCCCGCCTGCAACCTTCAGTTTCCTATAGTTAAGAGCCTCTTATGGCTTGTCTCCCTCATATGGTTCTTAAGCTTTTATTGATATGTGTATCACAATGATTCATTTGTGAATACTGAACCACCCTTACAACCCAGGAATAAATTCCACTTGATCACAATGAATGATTTTTTAAATGTATTGTTGGATTCAGTTTGCTAGTATTTTATTGGGATTTTTTTGTATCCATATTAATCAGTGATATTGGCCTGTAGTTCTTTTTAGTAGAGTCTTAATCTGGTTTTGGTATCAAAGTAAGGCTGGCCTCAGAGAATGACTTTGGAAGTTTTCCTTCCTTTTTTCTATTTTTGAAAAAGTCTCAAAGAATAGGTATTAGTTCACATCCTCTCCAACATTTGTTGTTTCCTGCCTTGTTAATCTTTACCATTCTAACTGGTGTAAGGTGGTATCTCAAGGTAGTTTGAATTTGAATTTCCCTGATGGCTAATGATGATGAACATTTTTTCTTGTGTTTACTAAGCATTTGTATGTCTTCATTGGAGAAGTGTCTGTTCATGTCTTCTGCCCATTTTTTGACATGATTATCTGTTTTTTTGGGTGTTTGTTGAGTTTGAGAAGTTCTTGATAGATCTTGGATATCAGCCCCTTTTGTCTATAGTGTCATTTGTGAATATCTTCTCTCATTCCATGGGTTGCCGCTTTACTTTGTGGACTATTTCCTTTGCTGTGCAGAAGCTTTTTATCTTGAAGAAGTCCCAAAAGTTCATTTTCATTTTTGTTTCCTTTGTCTTTGGAGATATGTCTTGAAAGAAACTGCTGTGGATGATGTCGAAGAAGTTACTTGTGAGAAAGGGGAACCTCTTACACTGCTGATAGGAATGCAAATTGGTACAGCCACTTTGGAAACAGTGTGGAGATTCCTCAGAAAATTAAAAATAGAGCTACCCTATGACCTGGCAATTACACTACTGGGTATTTACCACAAAGACACAGATGCAGTGAAAAGAAGGCCCATATGTACCCTATGTTCATAGCAGCAATGTCCACAAGAGCCAAACTGTGGAAAGAAACAACATGCCCTTCAACAGACGAATGGATAAAGGAGATGTGGTCCATATATGCAATGGAATGTTACCATCAGAAAGGATGAATACCCAACTTTTGCATCAACATGGATAGGAGGAGATTATGCTGAGTGAAATAAGTCAAGCAGAGAAAGTCAAGTATCATGTGGTTTCATTTACTTGTGGAACATAAGGAATAACATGGAGAACATTAGGAGAAGGAAAGAAAAGTGTATTGGGGGAAATTAGGGGAGAGATGAATCATGAGAGACTGTGGACTCTGAGAAACAAACTGAGGGTTCTAGAGGGGAGGGGTGTAGGAGGATGTGTGAGCCTGGTGGTGGGTGAGCCTGGTACTGGGTATTCACATATTGCATGGAGCACTGGGTGTTGTACATAAACAATCTTGGAACACTGCATCAAAAACTAATAATGTATTTTATGGTGACTAACAAAATAAAAAAATTAAAATTAAAAAAAGAAAGAAAGAATAGGTATTAGTTCTTCTTTAAATGTTTGACAGAATTCTCCTGTAAAATCATCTGGTCCTGGAATTTTGACGGTTGTGAGTTTTTTGATTACTGATTCACTTCCTTTGCTGTTTATCAGTCTGTTCAAGTTTTCAATTTCTTCCTCTTTCAGTTTTGGTAGCTTTTATGTTTCTAGGAATTTACTCATTTCTTCCAGGTTGTCCAATTTGTTGGCATATAATTTTTCACAATATTCTATTTCTATGGTGTTCTTATTGTTCCTCTCATTTGTGATTTTATTTATGTGGATCTTTTCTCTTATCCTTTTGGTAAATCTGGCTAGAGGTTTACCAATTTTATTAAGTTTTTCAAAGAACCACTTCCTTGTTTCATTGATCTGCTCTATTTTTTTTAATTTATATATCATTTATTTCTGCTCTTATCATTATCATTTCCTTCCTTCTGCTGGCTTTAGGATTCACTTGTTGTTGTTGTTGTTGTTGCTTTCTTTTATTTTTGCTCCTTTAATCAAAAAGTGAAGTTGTTTGAGATTTTTCTTGTTTTTTGATTTACTGTAACTATGCAGTGTGTTTTTACTTTCAATATATATGTGCTCAGATTTCCTTCTCTAAGTAGCAGTGCCAGGAACATATTTGAAGCTCTGTAATTGCTCCTTACTTGTTTGGTGTTGAATTATTATGAGTTTAAAAAACTTAAAATGCATTGTCTTTATTCATATTTAACATTTTTAACAATGATACAGATTCTCTTCTGTAAAAAAACAATTTTTAAAAGCTGTCTTGTTGGATGCTTGAGACCCAGAAGAGGTAAATTTTTAAGATCTGTTTCTGGCCTTCTGCCTCTCTAATCCTATGTCTCTGACTACTACTTTAGAGTTCTAAGGTCCAAATGTTGAAACAAAATTTGGGTTAATGATGGGAAGGCTAAAAATCACATTTACAATAAACAGAATTAAGGTCAATTACACTGAAAGACAAAGACTTTATTATCTGTCCACACCTGCATCTCAATGACAACCAAGAATCTGCCCCTTTTCCCTAACTGCCTCTGGGCTTATGGCGAATAAATAAATAAATAAATAAATAAATAATAGAAAGGAAAAAAATTCAGTCCACATCTGGGCTTACGGTGAAGAAAGAAGAAAGAAACAAAGAAAGAAAGAAGGAAGAAAAGAAAAAGAGAAAGAAGAAAGAAAGAAAGAAAAGGAAAGAAAAGGAAAAAATTCAGTCCACATCTTGTATCATCTACTAAAAATAATACCAACTGGATTGCAAAATTCTGAAATTCTAATAGTTTTAAAAGAGCGCATCAGAGAAAAAAATTTAATTTGGCTTAGACAATTGTTTTTTAGATACAAGACCAGAAGCACAATCTGTAAGTTAAAAAAATGGTAAATTAGACTTCATCAAAATTAGGAACTTCTTCTAAGACTCAAGGAACAAAAAGATAAACTACATAGTGAGAGAAAATATTTACAAATTACATATCTGTAAGAAGATTTGCACCCAGAAAATAAGACCACTTTCGAAACTCACTAATAACAAGCAACCTAAATACAAAACACATGAATGATTTACACAGACACGGCACCCAAGGAGACACAGCAATGACAAAAAAAGCACACATGCAATTATCATCAGCCATTTGGGAAATTCAAGTGAAAACCACCATAAGATAACACTTTGCACTTACAAGAGTATCTGAACAAAATAAATCAGACTCAGCTCTACCTCCAACACCCCCCACCCAAAAAGAACACACAGAACATAATTCTACTTATTCCAAACCATAGAAAACAGAAGATAATCTATAGTAACAGAAAGCATATCAGTTGATGCCTTGGAATGGGTAGGAATGTCATATAGAAGGATAACAAAGGGACATGAGGAATTTGGGCGGTGTTGTATATATGTTCATTATCTTGACTGTGGTGATGGTTTGCAAATGTGTCAAAATATTTCAAGTAGTACACCATTAACCTGTGCAAGTTTGTTGCATGTTTATTAAACCTAAACAAAGCCATTTAAAAGGAAAAATACCAAAAAATACGGTGGTATTTTTCCACGTCTTCTAGAACATATATATAAACTGGGATTCTTGGTACTTGGAGCAAGAGGAGGGGAAGACAAATGAACTTAAAGATGTATTAGCAGACACCTGAAAGTCTAGGAATAGTTCAGGGTAGATCCTGAAATGTTAAAATAAAAACTTCTGAAGAGACAAGATTCCTTGATCTTTACCCCTCAGCCCCTTGTAGAATGCACTGTGTTTTAACTATGGAAGCCAAGTAAGTAAGAAGGAGGTTCAAGACAATATTGCCTTACAGCTGAGGGCTGCTCTGTGTGTGTGTGCATGTGTGCATGCGTGTGTGTGTGTGTGTGTGTTTGTAAATTTCCTTCTCTGTGTCCCATTCCTGTATGAAGGCAGAACCTTTGCCCAGTGTGATGGCAAGAGAATGATGAAATCAGTCTTACACGCTCTCAGGCTTCAGGCCTGACCTCTGTACATTAACGAGGCTTAAAGGTATCACAACTCTAAGAGGCCAAGCCCCTTTGATATGTACAGCCACAACCTGATAGTCCTTCCAACTACAGAAAGCCTGGGAGATGGGTCAGAGTCTTAACTACTGTCCTTTATTGAGCAGGCAGAACCGACTAAGAGTTTTATCCACAACTGGGATTCTGTTTTCCCTTTGGTTAAAATGGTGCTATTACTCCTCCCATCACCTTCAATTATGTTTTATATTGTTGTGAGGATAGAAAGAAAATCCCTGGCTCTATCAAGATGAATAAGGTTTTCATGATTAGAATGCCTTGGTTACTCAAATGACAGAGATCACTAAAAGTTCTCTTACATATTGCTAGCACTTCAACTGTTGATAGTATACTTTCATGCTCATTTAATTATTTCTATATCCTTGTGAGCCTATTACTGAGATTGCAGCTCCACTGAAACTTCTAGGAAAATAAAACAATTCTATTTACACAAATTACTTACTCATCCTAATTTTTAGCATCTCTCTTTCTTGCTGCCCTTCTTCAAATCCCTCCGCCCAGAGAGGAGAAGGTGCTTTTGCTTTTATACATCGAACTCTTCTGATCATTTTATCCAAGAAGGTATTTGGAGATGAAGTTTAAATGAAAGCATTAATGAGGTGTCAACATTCACCTTTGTTCTAGAAGTCAAATGTGCAGTTAGGCATGTGAAGCGACACGTGCCATCAAGAGACCTATTTGTCAGTTCTGCAGCCGGAAACCAAGAGCTGCCTAAACACACTGAAGGGCCACGGAGGCTGTTAATTCCCCCAAGAAAGCTGACATTGTTGTTGGCAAGGCTGTCCTTTACGAGCCTCCGATTCCTCTTTAGTGAAACTCAGGTTGCTCCCTCACAGGAGCCTTGTGACAAGTAAAACCCAAAGGAGCATTCACCAGACACGAGGACAGCACGAAGGGTGCATCCGCCGTGCGTGAGTGCTGCTCTGGCTGCTGGCACTGGGCATGCCCAACTCTTGGTTCTCGAGAGCTACCAACTACCTAGCCGGGAGGCAAGAGAAAGCAAACTAAATGCAAAGACGAGCAGATCTAGGTTATATGTGGTGCCACTGAAGCCAAGGGTATCAGTTGTGAGACCAACTTCTCTTAGCTCATATCAAAAATGCACCATTTACAGGCTGAATGAACTTAAGTTATATAATCCCCATGCCTCAGTTTTCCCATATGTAAAATAAAATAAGAACAATGTCTAATTCATAGGCTTTTTTTTTTTTTAAGTCTCAAGTAAATGAATGCATAGAAATGCTTAGAACAATGCCTGGCAAGTAGCACTCAGTAAGTGGAAGCTGTTACCACATTTGCCAAGGCAAAACAACCAACGCAATCTTTAGGAAGATCTGACTCATTTTTATTTTTGGTTCTAAAATGTATTTCATCTAAGGTCCCTTGCCTTCCACGAGCAGGTCCTCAGCTGCCTTCCTAGCCTGTCTTGGATCACTTCTTATTGTTGCGTGTTATCTTCTGTTTCCATTCAATCACTTGCTATACTTTAACTTGCCCTTTTTCGGCAAGGAAGGTGTTTCCTACAGAAATAGGAAAAGGAGGAAATTTGGTGACACACAGTGAAGCAGAGATGCATGTGAGCTCAGGAGGGAGAAAGGTCACCAGGCTGTCAACCACACAACCCCGTAGGGTGCTCTTCAGTCTTTAGGTTTCTCCCACTCAGAGGTCTATTTCAACAGCCCAGGGCAAATGGATAGACTCTGGGAATCAGATTTACCAACACACTGTTGTGTGCTAAACAGTAGCGCCAAAGTTAGCATGTCCTCAACCCTACCCTAGGACTGTGCCGAGTCCTCAATAGGTGCTAAAACAATGCTTGCCATATTCTTTTTGGTTGTGAAATGAGCTTCCTCGTGTAATTTTCAGGCCAATGAGCCAAATTAAATCTCAACCATATCAGTGTATGGCCACTAATGATGCAAATGCTGTCCCTAAGCCTTCATTTCCCACTTCCTTGCTTGTTTCTTCTGCCTTCCAGAACACTTTCTACCCTCCCCACTTGTTCTTCACACCTCCTTCCCCCTTGCAGCTTCCTCGCACACCCACAGCCCCCGTCCTCCGCCCCAGCTGGCTGCCTGCCCCTTCAGAGACTCCTGTGGAACCACCAGCTGTCCATCCACCTCCCAAGTGCTGCGTTCTTCACCATTACCCAAGGAAACAGCTCTCAAAATACTCAATAACAGTGCTGCTGACACTGGAGTTTGTCTTCAATGTTACAGTTCAAAATAAACAACTTTTAAAAGCCTCTTACTCTGAAAATATGGGGCCTGTAATTACTCCTTGTTATTTGCATGATAATAGCCTCTGACTCTACAGGGTCTTAAGAAAAGAACTTCAACAGTAATGGTCATAGATACTGTTTTTCAGAAGAAAGTGAGCATTACATGAAAATATTCAACATAACTGACTGGAGCCAAATGGAGATGTAAGCCAGTCTACAATACTAAATATACAGGAAGCTAGAAAGGTACAATACTAAGAAAAGCTAGAAAGGTACAATACTAGGAAAAGTTACTTATCACAGTAAAGAAAAGAAAAAAGCATTGTAGTCATAGTTCTTGTAACTAACTGACTAGATTCCTTTAACCCATTTCAGTATCCATACGGCATAAATAATATAAATAGCAGATAGGCCTTAGAAATGCAAGTGTTTTTGTAAAATTTCTAATTAAAACCTATCTTGTAGGGTTGCACCATCTTTACGTGCACCTCATTTCTTTTTATCGTGGTTTTCTTCTGACCCACTAAATAGCTGTTGTTGAGTTAGTTGGCATTAAGTTTTCATGTTCAGTTTTCCCACATTTTAATGCATTTTATCTATCCTTTAGGAGCATTAAAGGGATATGAAAACATTTTGTGCTACTACTTGCTGATGCTTCCACTTGGTTGTTTATTAGAAATCCAGTACTTCACATGTGTAGAATTGAAATCCTGACTTTCTCGCACCAAAAACAAACAAAAACTAACTCCCAACTACAGGCCGCCTCTTCTCAATTAACTCAAAATTTCCAATATTTCAAGTCTAAAACCTCACAGTCATCCTTGACTCCTTTCTCTCATACACCATGCATCCAATCTATTAGCTCTCCTATAAAACTATCTCCAGAATCCAACCACTTCTCAACTATTCACTGACACCACCCTGGTCTGAGGCCCTGGCCAGTCTGGCCTACATACATGATGTGAATATCACACCTTTGCTCTTTGACGGTCTCTCTCCCACATGGCATTCAGAAGTAAGCCTTAAAAATGTCAGGGGACTTCTGCTGAAGATGCCAGAGTAGGGGGATTCTAGGCTTACCTCTTCTCACAGTTACACTGAGTAACACCCACCAAATAGTAAATAAACCAGAAAATGTCCTGAAGATTGGCAAAACAGACTTTCCACAGCTAAACGTGGAGATGAGGCTACATCAAAGAGTATAAGAAGGGTGGAGATGTGACTGGAGCCAAACTGACCCATAGGACTGTACACAGGAGAGAAGGACATCTCAGGCAAGGAGAAAGGAGAGGAACAGACCCCACACCAGGCACCCCAGGTATGAGAACCTGGCACTAGGAAGATAAATCCCAGTAACATTTGGCTTTGAAAACCAAAGGGGCCTAACTTTGTAAGTTCTTACCATCAGCGGGACTTAATATCTGGAACTTCAAAAATCACTGGCTCTGCACCGGGAGAGCCTGGAAGGCAGTAGAAAATTGAGTCCCCACCTGAGAGGGGACAGCACAACTAACAGCCCCACAGAGAGCTGCAGCACAGAAGCAGCAGTGTGAAAAATGTCTGGGGTATACAGGAAGCAAATTTAGTTACTCATCTCAGAGGGTGTGCTAGAGGGGCAGGGATCTTTAGGAGACTTCTCCAAGAACCAAGGAGCTGACAGGCACCATTTCCCTCCCCTCCCCAAAGCCGAGAAAACATTGACACCAGCAGGAGCTGGCAGAGGGCAAACACTCTCCATCCAGCTTGCTAACAGCAAACCCTGCTCCTGCACGCTTCTGGCCTAGGCAGGTTTCCCAGGGGAAGCCGCAGGTCTCCTCCTGCGGTGGACCGGCCCAGAACTTGTTGGAACCCCCTACTCCACGCCCCACCCCTACCCACTCCTGCAGATACTCCCTCCAACATGCCCTTGGCAGGAGACCACCCAAAGGGGTGTCAAAACCTGGCAGGGTGTAAAGCAACCCTGAAAGGGCCAGCACTACTAAAAGTGACTCATGCCCTATCAAGAGGAAGATAACCACACATGCCAGACTGCAGCCCAAGCAGTGGGCTGGGGGCAGATGCCTGGTCTGACTGTAGGCTCTGCCAGCCAACAAAAGCTTCTCAGGGGACAACACAGGGAGAATGCCCTGCAATCTGCTGTTACCGCAGCTCTGGCAAACACCTGGTCTGACCCAGTTCAAGTCCAAGGCAGCCCTAAACTGACCCACTAACAACACAATGACCAAACCCTGCCCCCAACAGGCCAAGAGAGCCATTGCAGATTATTGGACTGAAGGCAAATGTGGCTCAGCCATAATAGTAGGAAGCAAGAACACACACAGGAGAGAGTTCTGAAGCACCAGTTTCTGGGGAACATGGGGTATGGTACTGCAGGGCACCACAGGACCTTTCTACATAAGGCCAGTACTCTCAAGATCAAGAGACATAGCAGAAGTTCCTGACTCATAAAAACAGGCACAGAAAGAACGACAAAATGAGATTGAGGAATATGTCCCAAATGAATGAACTAGATAAAATCACAGCAAGAAAGCTAAAGGAAATATAGTTAATAAACATGGTTGATAGAGAATTTAAAGTAATGGTCATAAAGACACTGGACACTTCAGGAAAATGTTGAGACCCTTAACAAAGAGATGGAAAATGAAGAGCAAATTGGAGGTGAAGAACTCAGCAAATAAAATAAAAAATACACTAGAAAGTACAGTAGAATCTAGAGAAAACAGAAGTACAGACCAGTGACCTGAAGATCAGAGTAATGAAAATTGATCAAGCTGAACGGGAAAGAGAAAAAAATAATAAATGAAAAAAGACTTAGCAACTCAGCAATATCATCAAGCAAAATAACATCTGCAATATAGGGATCCATGAGGAAAACAGAGAGAAGAGGGGACAGAAAATTTATTTGAGGAAATAGCTGAAAACTTCCCTAATCTGGTGAAAGAAACAGATACTTAGATCTAGGAGTCACAGAGAGCGTCCATCAAAATCAACCTGAGAAGGTCCACACCAAGACACACAGCAACTGAAATGATGAAGAGTAGTGACAGAGAATGTTAGAAGCGGTAAGAGAAAACCCGTAAAGCTCTCAGCTGACTTTTCATAATATACTCAAAGTGCTGAAACAAACAAACAAACAAACTACAGCCAAGGTACTCTATCCAGCAAGGCTATAATCTGGAATAGAAGGAGGAAAAAAAAAAAGAGGTTCCCAGACACATATTAAAAGAATTCATGATGACAAAACCAGCCCTACAAGAAATATTAAAGGGGACACTTTGAGTAGAAAGGAAAGACCATTAGTAAGAGGACAAAAATAAGAAGCACAAAAGCAGCAAAAATTAATCTGTAAAAATCAGTCAAGGGATTCACAACATGAAGGGATGTGAAGTATAACACCATATACCTATCACATTGGAGGGGGAAGGAAAGGAGTATACAGTGGGTTTAAACATAAGTGACTATCAACTTCATATCGACTGCTATATGCAGAAGACATTATATACAAACTTAATGGTAACCACAAATAAAAAACACTTAATAGATATGCAAAGAATAAAGAGAAAGGAATCCAAGTTTTTCACTAAAGAAAAACAACCAACCATGAGAGGAGAGCAAGGGGCAGAGAAGAACTACAAAAACAACCATAAGTTAAAAAAAAAAAAAATGGCACTAAGTACACACCTATCAATAATTACTTTGAATGTAAATGTAACAAATGCTCCAATCAAAAGACATAATGTGACAGAATGGATAGGAAAACAAGACCCCTGTATATACTACCAACAAGAGACTCATTCCAGACCTAAAGATATAAGCAGATTGAAAGTGAAAAGATGGAAAAGCATTTAACCTGCAAATGAAAGTGAAAAGAAAGCTGGGGTAGCAAGAATTCTCTCAGACAAAATAGACTTTAAGACAAAGACTAGGGGCGCCTGGGTGGCTCAGTTGGTTGGGCGACTGCCTTCACCTCAGGTCATGATCCCAGAGACCCGGGATCGAGTCCCACATCAGGCTCCCCTGCTCGGCAGGAAGCCTGCTTCTCCCTCTCTCACTCCCCTTGCTTGTGTTCCCTCTCTGGCTGTGTTTCTCTCTGTCAAATAAATAAATAAAATCTTTAAAAAAAAAAAAAAAGACAAAGACTATAACAAGAAACAAAGGACATTATAATGTAATCATAGAGGAAACAGTCCAAGAAGATACAATTATAAATATTTATGCACTGCAACATGGGAGCATCCAAATACACAAAGCAGCTAATAACGAAAATTAAGGAAGTAGTCGATAGTAATACCAACAATAGTTGGGGCCTTTAACACCCCACTTACATCAAAGGACAGATTATCTAAACAGAAAAATCAGTAAGGAAATAATGGCCTTGAATGACACATTCGATCAGATGACTCTAACAGATATATTCAGAACATCCCATCTTAAAACAGTGGAAAACACATTTTTCTCAAGTGAACATGGAACACTCTCCAGAAGAAATCACATATGAGGCCACACAACAAGTCTCAACAAACTCAAAATGTCAGTCATACCATGCCTCTTTTCTGAACACAATGCTATAAAACTGAAGGTTAACCACAAGAAAAAAAAATCTGGAAAGAGCACAAATACATGGGAAATTAAATAACATGCTACTATATGACGTAGGGTCAACCAAGAAATCAAAGAGGAAATCAAAAAAATACACGGAGACAGATGAAAATCCAACAGTCCCACATCTCTGGGATGCAGTAAAAGCAGTCCTAGGAAGGAAGTTTCTAGCAATACAGGCCTACCTTGAGATGCAAAGAAAACCTCAAATAAACAACTTAACCTCATACATAAAGGAGCTATAAAAAGAACAAACAAGACCCCAAACCAGGAGAAGAAAGGGAGTAAGATTAGAGCAGAAATAGGGGTAAAAAAGAAAGAAGTGGGAAGGGGAGAGAATCATCTAGGATCTGGTTCTTTGAAAAGGTTAACAAAATTCATAAACCTGAAGTCAAACTCACCAAAGTGAGAGAGAGAGAGAGAGAGAGAGAGAGAGCAGACTCAAACAAAATCAGAAATAGGAGAACAGAAGCAGAGAAATACAAAGAATTATAAAGGATTTTAAAAAGTATATGCTAACGAACTGGACAAATTAGAATAAATACGTAAATTCCTAGAAACATATAACCTCCTAAAACTGAATCTGGAAGAAATAGAACATTTGAACAGACTGATTACCAGCAACAAAATCGAATCAGGAATCAAACTTCCAACAAACTACACGTCCTCACAGGTAAATTCTACCAAACATTTAAAGAACGGTTAATCTATTCTCAAGTTATTTCACGAAATAGAAGAGGAAGGAAAACTTGCAAATTCTTTCTATGAGGCCAGCATTACCCTGATACCAAAACTGGATAAAAACACTATAACAAAAGAGAACTCCACGTCCATATCTCTAATGAATATAAATGCGAAAATCCTCAAGAAAATACTACCAAACTGAATCCAACAATATATTTTAAAAAATAATTCACCAAAGTTAAGTGGGATTTATTCCTAAGATTCAAGTGTGGTTCAATACTTGCAAATCAATGTGACATATCCCATCATCAAGAAAAGGGATAAAAATAGTATGATCATTTCAACAGGTGCAAAAAAAGCATTTGACAAAGTACAACATCTATTCCTGTTTAAAAATAAAAATTCTCAACAAAGTGGGTTTAGAGAGAACATACCTCAATATATTAAAAGCAGTATATGAAAACCCGACAGCTAACATCATATTCAATGGGAAAAGACTGACAGCTTTTTCCCTAAGATCAGGAAGAAGAAAATGATATTCATTCTCACCACTTTTATTCAACATAGTACTAGAAGTCCTAGCCCCAGCAATCACACAAGAAGAAGAAATAAGAGGCATCCAAATTGGTAAGGAAGAAGTAAAATTTTCACTGTTTGCAGAAACACGATCATATACATAGGAAATCCTAAAGACTCCAAGGAGGTGAAGACCTGTTCTCTGAAAACCCGAAAACACTGATGAAAAAAAATTGACAGTGACACAAACAAATGGGCAGATATCCTATGCTCGTGGTTTGAGAGAACAAGTAGTGTTAAAATGCCTGTAATACCCCAAACAATCTACAAATTTAATATAATCCCTATCAAAGTACCAGTGGTGTTTTTCACAAAACTAGAACAAATAATCCTAAAATATGTATGGAACCACAAAAGACCCCAAATACCAAATAATCATGAAAGAGAAAAACAAAACTGAAGTTATCACAATGCCAGTTTCACGATTAACTCTAAGCTGTAGTATTCAAAACAGTATAGCACTGGCACAAAAACAGACACATAGGACAATGGCACAGAATAGGGGGCCCAGAAGTAAGCCCATCATTATGTGGTCAGTTAATCATTGGTAAAGGAGGCATGGGTATAAAATGGGACAGTCTCATCAACATATGGTGTTGGGAAAATCAGACAGCAACCTGCAAAAGAATGAAACCGGACCACCTTCTGATATCATACACAAAAATAATCTCAAAATGGATTAAATATTTAAATATGAGATGGGAAAAAATCCTAAATAATTATAAGCAGTAATCTGAGAATGAACCTAGCAACATTTCTCTAGAGATGTCTCCTGAGGCAAAGGAAAAATAAAAGTAAAATAGTATTGGGACTACATCAAAATGAAAAGCTTCTGGACACTGCGGTCAGACCTACAGCTGCTAAATCCTGATGGTACGTGGTACCCAGATCCTCCCACTGATGCTGGGGTGTTGAATGCACAAAAGCAGCTGCAATCCAAGCTGCCATCCCAGATGTAGCACACCCAGGAACCCAGGGTGTGATACTAAGCTAGGAGGAATTGCTGGTGGCCCCACAATCACAGGTCTCATTTCCCAGCCTTTATTCCCAGTAGCTCTTCTGTCTACCAGCCAAGCTAATCCAGATGCCCAGGATGGCTTCCTGTAGGCATCCAAAGAGGCAAGAACACTCCCCAGGAAACCACCATACAGCTGTCAAACGGAATTCAGTAAGCTGTTCGAATTTTTTTCAACTAAGCAGCCTCAAATGTGGTGCTACATGGGAATATTATTCACTGAGCATATCATGGAATAGATTGCAACACACTAAAGAGTAACAGAAGAAGCTCTTAGTTAACATTCTTCAAATTTCCAAGAACATTCTTCCTAGAGAACCATGATTTCTAAAAAACAAAATAAATAAATGGATAAATTTGCCTTTGAAATGTAATATTATGCCACCTTGGACCCGGAAGATACATATTCAACATATTTTGAGACTGAAAAAAAATTAAAAGCTTCTGTATAGCAAAGGAAACAGTAAAACTAAAAGACAGCCTACTGAATGGGAGGAGATATTTGCAAAAGGCATATCTGATAAAGGGTTAGTATTCAAAATATACAAAGAAATTACATACCACAACACCAAACTCACAAATAATCCAATCAAAAATAGGTAGAAGATATGTACAGACATTTCTCTGAAGATGACACACAGATGGCTAATGGACACATGAAAAGGTGCTCAACATCATTCACTGTCAGGGAAATTCAAATCGAAACCTCAATGAGGTAATACCTCATAACTATAACTGTTAGAATGGCTAAAATCAGTAACACAAGAAACAAGTGTTGGCAATGGTGTGGAGAAAAAAGAATGTGTATGCATTCTGGAGGGTGTGCAAACTTAGGTCTCACTGTGGAACCTATAGAGGGTCCTCAAAATACTAAAAACAATTACCATATGATGCAGTAATCACCCTACTGGGTATTTAACCCAAGAATATGAAAACACTAGTTCAAAAATATATATGCACTTCTATGTTTATTGCAGCATTATTTATAGTAACCAAATTATGGAAGCAACCCAGTGTTCATTGACAGATGAATTTTTAAAGATACATATATACAATGGAATATTACTCAGCCTTAAAGAAGGATGGGATCTTGATAATTGGAACAACATGATGGATCTAGAGAGTAAAACGCTAAGTGAGATAAATGAGTGAAAGAAAGAAAAATATCATATAATTTCACTTCTGTGTAATTTAAGAAACAAAACGAATGAAGAAAAGAAGACACAGAGCAATAAACAGACTCAACTCTAGAGAACAAACTGATAGCTACGAGAGGAGATGCATGGGATATGGGTGAAATAAGGAACAAAATTGAGTACACTTATTTTGAGGAGCACTGAATAACTGCTATAGAACTGCTGAATCACTACACTGTGCACCAAAACTAATGTGACACTGTATATTACGTATAAAATTTTTAAATAAATTATTTAAGTGGTAGTAAAAAAGAATAAAAAATAAAATAGAAGTCATACCATGCCCTACCTTTGCTCAAAACTCTTTAAATCCTCTCCTGTTGCACTAAAAGCCAAAGTCCTTCCAGTGCCCCGTGTATTAGTTTGCTAGTGCTGTAGCAACAGGGTACCATATCAACAGGGTGACTCAAATACAGAAATGTATGGTCTCACAGTTTTGGAGTCTCGATGTCCAGGTTCAAAGTACCGACAGAGTTAGTTCTTTCTGAATGCTGTGGGACAAATCTCTGTCTCTCCCCCAGGTTCTGGTGGTTTTCTGGCAGTCTTTGCTGTTCCTTGGCTTATAAAGGCATCACCCTAGTCTGTGGGTTTCCTTCACATGCCCCAATTGTGTGTTTGTCTGTCTCCAAGTTTCCCCTCTTTATAAGGACACCAATCTTATTGGAATAGGGCACCCTCTTCTAAGCCCAGGATGAGGTCATCTTAATTTATTCTATTTCCAATGACACTCTACCCAAGTAAGGTCACCTTCTGAAGTCCTTGTGGATAGGGCTTCAACAAATGAATTGGGTTCGACTTGTGACACTGAGGGTTCACAGGCTGTGATCTCAGACCCCTTCCTTTTTTGGACACACACACTGCCTCTCTCACTGACTCACCCCATTCCAACCACACTGAACTCCCTGCTGCCCAAGCACATGCTAGGGCACTCCCCACTCAGCACTTTTGCATTCACTGTCATCTGTGTCTGGGAATGCTGACTTCAAGATGGCTAATTTTGTCAACTCCAAGTCTCTGGCTCCAAAAGTCATTCGATCATTGAGCTGGACACAACCACTCTATTCTGAATTCAAACCTAAATTCCACTCATCCACAGCTCAACATACTCCGATCCTCTTTACCTCACTGTTTTTCTTCCCGTGGCACTTATCACCTTCCCATGCATAACTTACTATTTCTTGTGTTTATTGTGCTTGTCTTCCCACACTGAAATGCAAGCTCCTTTAGGGAAGGCATTTCTATTTTGTTCACTGATATATTCCATAAACCCAGACCTGTACCTGGAGTATAGCAAGCTGTCAAAACATGTGTTCAATGGACAAAGAAATATAAATTCACAAATTCTTCTGATTCATAAGTAAAGTCATGAATTGGTCAGAGCTCTTTAAGAAATCCTGAACAAGTAGATTTAACAATGGAGAACTCTGAGCAGGAGTCCCTAGGCAGGCATGCCATTTTTCAACTGGAATATTAAACCTGGTAGAACCAGGGAAGCAGCCCTATCAGCAAACAGTAGAGGTTGTATCTGCCAGAAACAAACCTGATCAATACAGACAGGGTAAAGCAATCAAACAACGCAGCCTGTAACTTCATTTTATTATTTCTATTTAGCATTACAAATTAACCATTTTGACTCTATAGATAGTCAGGAATTCTCACTTCACTGTAATTCCTCACTTCATTTTGGGCCGTGTAGATAAGAAAAAATCAGGGGGTGTGGTATTTTCATTAAAAATGTGTGAAGAGACTCCTAAAACAATAGGCCATCATGTTTTATGCATAATTGCACTTCATGATTTGACAGTTCGTGCTCCAGGAAGCCACGTGCAGGTAATGAAATTTTATTTTAAGCATAATGTTCTTCAGAAGAAAAAAAAAAAACAGCAAGAAAAATGGAAAAGTAAATGGCTTTCTTGTTTTTGTTTTAATGTTCTTGATGTAGGGAGACTCAGAACTGACTCAAACGCAGGAGTCTTGCATCTGTAGTTTATGTCCCTCAGAGTTAATGTTTTCCTAGTAACTCTGGAGACTCACCATCGAGCCACCCACACTCTCACCTGCTTTCTTGTGATGAGCAGCATCCTTTTCTGAGATGATTGAGCCAATTTCAGAGGCAGATTTTCCTGAAATCTGGCTGCCTTTACGTCCCTGAGTTCCAGGAGCCACCTCAGGACCATGACAATGAATCTTCTCCTCTGCTTAAGCTAACTGCTATTTCCAACCTAACATATGTGCCGGACATCTGTTTTCCACAGTCTAGACTGTGTGGACAGTTTTTCTTTGGTGTAATTTTCCAGTGTGATACACACTCTCTCCTCCTTAACAGTAAGTTCTTTTAAAACTCTTCTTAATAACAGTGGATATTCTCAAGGCACCCAGTAGTGAGGCTTCTACTGCGGAGGAGCCTTAAGCGAGGAAATAGGCAAAAATATTCACAGTGCATATGCACAGTTCCTTCAATCAAGATTCTCACGTATAACATGTGAGATACATATAAATATATAAATTAATATATATAAATATATATAATATATAAATTTGTATAAAAGAGAATTTATATAAAAATTAAATGAACATTCTATCACTAGGATAAATAAATGCTTGGGCACACTGCCTCAATAAAGACATTTATATTATACTCAGGTTTTCAAATATAAGTATATGCAGTATACTCAGGTCACTGAATTTTTGTGCTCCATTGATCTGCTTCATTCACATGACATCTGTGAAAACTACTACTATATTTTTCTTAGTGCATAGTTTCAACCCTCTCATTTTCAAGCACATTATTCAAACCCTAGCTTTAATGGTCACTTGAAAAAAGCTATTTCTTTCGTTCTGAAATCAATCAATCAAGCAACCAGCCTCCTACTCCACCTTCTAATTGACTAGAAATACTCACATAGTTTCACAAAATAAAGGAAGATGAAAAAGCTATTTACACTGGCACCCTCATCTCTGTCTAACACTATCACTCAACAGTTTTCAGAGTCTCTAAAAAAATCTGTGCTTTTAGTATATTTCATCCTCAGAAGGAGTAACCCAACTAGCGTAAACATATATCATGAAAAGGCTCTTATGTCCTGCCCCACTGCTACCCACAGACCCACACTCAGTTCACCACCCAATTCCCCCAAAGAGCCTTCCCCCTGCCTCCCTTTGGAGTGGATATAACTTTAAAGAGTAGGGAAGTAACTTTAAAGAGTAGGATGGGGGTTCTGCGACAGAGGCGACTAGAGCAATACCTGCACACTACGACCACTTTTCTAGTCCAAGGCCTCTTGCCCCTGACCCATTTGTTCATTCAACACAGAGTTACTGATCACAGAGTATGTCAGGCTCTGACTGTAGCTACAGATAAGAGTAAAATAGTGGCAACCAGAGCAACATATACTACTTGTAAGCATGATGAATGTCACAGAGAAAAGTGCAAGTGTGCCACATGCCACAGGAGAACCGTATCTGGGATCACCTACGCTCACAGGGCACACACCTGCTCCGATTTTCAGTAGCACCTCTGTCTACACAGCCCCATTAGTGCTGGGATGGTTCACATCATGGGTGAGGAGAGTAGTATCTGAAAGGCTTAAGGATTTGCCTGAATCTGTAAGGTTCATAATTCATAGAACTGGATCTAGCTATGACCAACTATCCTGGTTTGCTTAAAATCGAGAAGTTTCCCAGGACATGGGACATCCAGTTGGGACAAAAAAGAACAGTTGTTCACTTTATCAAAGCCCAAGTTTCCTAAATTCATTTCATGTTCTCTTCCCCATTGACCAGTACATAAAAATTTTTTTAGTAAGTTTCTTGTTTTAGATTACAGAGTTTTCCTGGCATTGCCAATATACTCAATGTCTGCTGGGGTCAATTTGTAGTAAAATCCCCAGTAACTAATGAAAGAAAAAAATCAGTGTACCCCACATACTGTGTACTATCTAGCAGATCTTTATGGCCTAATAATTTTATTATCAATGCCTTCTAGTTTTATATATATATATATATATATATATATATACATATATATATATAATATACATATATAATATACATATATATGTATCTTATGCGTTCTATAATAAGTAGAATTAGAAGTCACCTGAGAAAGCAACACTTTGATGGCAGTGATTCAATTGAAACCCAAATGCCTACATTACAATCATTCATGTTGATCATAGCATTGAGATTATATACTTTGTATTGGATCTTCCTCATATTTTCGTTGTCTGGCTTCAGAGTTTTCTATCTTCAAAGAGAATCTCTTTAATCATTTCCTAATGTCTTCTACTGTTTCATTAACAATTTCCTACAATTTCTCAGAGTCTTTCTTGGGAGGAAATCCAAGAGAATCAAGAACTTGAACCCTGACGTCAGGGCATGGACTTAAGTCCTATATCACTTTCTTACTATGTGACTTGGAAAAATATGCTGCTCTATACTTCAGATTCCTCACCCATAAAATGCACCTATAAAATGCAAATAACCACAGTACTACTTTATAGAGTGGTTCTAAGGATTCAATGGTTATACATCTGTAAGACTTAAAACAGTTCCCAGAACAAAGTATATGCTTAATAAGTGCTGGCTAATATTTTCATGTATGTTTCAATAATTTTTGTATTCTAAGATTCTAGGTTATAACTAAGATTTTTAATAGTCAGAAATAAACATGTCCCAGAAATATAGACACTGATTATTTTAAATAGAGGTAACAACTTAATGTTGCATTTTTTAAAGAAAATATGATTCCCTCCACAACATGTGATCTGTCATTAGGGTGGCAATGTTTACTAGTATGTACAAAGATATTTAGGTCTAGAACTCAAGAGAGAGATTTGGGCAATAGTTGACAGTGGTCCTGGAAGTAGAAGAAAATGGTCTTCTAGCTCTAGTTTGTAGATCTAGAAAGGAAGAGATCCCAGAGAGGATCTCAGGAGCAAGTGAAGGAAATGGATTCTAAGGAAAAAAAGGGTCGTCAGAGAGATAGAAGGAAAATCAGGAGAATAAATGGATTTATCCAGAAGGGAATGTTTAATTCAAGAAGTCAAATAAGTTAAGGATTCAGGCTTTCCCTCTGAAGATCCCAACAATGTGACAGCTCTCTGATCATCTTAAAAGTGTAATGATGAAGGCCACCATGAAGCTACAGTTGGTTTAGGAGGGGTGAATTCTAAGGGAAGGAAGGGAAAATCCCAAGAGCAGAAACTCTGTGCAAAATCAGAAAGGGAGACAACAAAATAGTTAAACGAGAACTGGTATTGAACTGCCAATATGACCAAATATGCCCATCTGCCAAATATGACCAACTCCCCTCCTCAAAATAGGTGGAAGGAAGCTAAGGTAGAATTTTCCCCATCTTTGGGATACTCCTGGCATATGACAAAGAGTTCCAAACAGGGAGACAATTTTGCTTAAAGAAAGGAGGATTTCAGGAAAAGAAATAGCTAGAGTAAAAGGGGCAGCCCAGTAGCCTTCTTCAAATAATCCAAAGACTATCATGAGAAGAGTTTTCAAATTATGGTAAAAAATTTTAATTCTTCCATGTTTTCTTGGCTTTGTTTATAACATCTTACTGCCTGCTAAGAAGGGTGGATGCTGGCACCTTGTGGGACCTTTGTTTGCCAAACACCAGGAGGTTATGGGAAAGAGAGAGAAAGGGCTAAATTCACTAGAGAGATACATTGATCCTGACAGGACTGTGCCTGGAGAAGAACAGAATCCAGAGAGACCTGGAGATTGGCCTGGGACAGGGAACCAAAAAAAAAAAAGGACCCAGTATATGCCTGCCACAGAGAAACTTTAAAGAATACATAATTGTTGGGGTGCCTGGGTGGCTCAGTTGGTTAAGCGACTGCCTTCAGCTCAGGTCATGATCCTGGAAACCCGGGATCGAGTCCCACATCAGGCTCCCTGCTCAGTGGGAAGCCTGCTTCTCCCTCTCTCACTCCCCCTGCTTGTGTTCCCTCTCTAGCTGTGTTTCTCTCTGTCAAATGAATAAATAAAATCTTAAAAAAAAAAAAAAGAATACATAATTGTTATGGTTAAAAAATAGTGCAAGAACACTTGTAATGACATACTGTGTCCTAACACATTACTCTTTACCCTCCAAAACCATTTCAGAACCATAATAAATATGTCTGGTTTTAGTTCTCTTTGTTTTCAAATACCACGATGCTTATGTTTTAACTACCATACATATTATCTGCTGATTAACTTTAACAATTACTCTTGGAACTGTATTTAATATGCTTAAAATGCTCCATCTTTTCCCCTTCCTCCAGCACAGCCCAATATCATTGGATCACCTTTTTCAGTTTGTAATAAAATATTTAAGCCATTTTATGAGCTATATTCACATCCTTACCCTCATCCTTTCCTGCCTCTCCTTTTCCTATCTCTACATTTGACATTATCAAAGATGAAAATATTTACATGTTATTCTGTAATCATAATTAAGTAATCCTAAGTCTACAGGGGATTACACAATTGAAAAGCAGTAGTAAATATGATTTACAAACTGTGGTTCCTGAAGTAAACAACATTTCTTCATGGTTTCAGAGCTCACAGTTTCAGTGCCACCCTAACATGTTACACAAAAGAGTCTCATTCTTGGACTCACCCCAAGCACCCAATCTTGATGCATTTTAATTTCCAAGATAGAGTAGGTGTTGTTTGCAATGTTTACGTGACAGGTGTTTTACCTGGAATTTCAGATTGCTGTGTGTCTATGTGTGTGGTGTTAAAGAAAAACTGTACTGAACAGAAGGAAGATTTTATTCAAGACTGTTACAATAGAGACTGAACTCAAGTCCACAGAAACAAAAGATCGGATGATTTTTTTAAGAGATGGGGTGAGCTAGTGTAAAAGGACTAGAAAACATTACGGAGTATTTGGTCTATGTAATTATGTAATTTTCACTTGTAGTAAACAATCAAGGATTCAAACCCAGATCTTGCTGATCCCAAGCCTTGCCTCTTTTGTTCTCCCTCACTGATGCCCCCACATTGGTATGCTAATAATAGAGTCCAGCTTTCCTAGTGGAATCCCAGGACAGTAACACAAGTGGCATCTAAGCTCTCTTTTCTAGTCCCCAAAGACAGTGACAGTTCCTAAGGTATATAATCTTAGCTGGGTGTATACCCTGCTCATTTGTTGAGATCTGTACTCTTTGATGGAGCACATTCATTTAGTCAGTCTGATCATGAGCTCTTTGTCAAAATTTCAGCTTTTAGTGGAATTAGAGACATGACGGTGAACCTCCCCTGTCCCTATCATCCTGTGTTCATTAACTTACTTACTTGCCATTCCAGGAAGTGCCAGTATTAATATTTCGACCTGGCAAAAGGCAAAAATTATTAACTCAGTAATGTGAAACCAATGATGCAAAATTTCAACTATAATTAGAACAAAGACTGAGATCAAAAATCAGTCTCCCATTTGCTCTTCCTAGTATTATTTTGCAAGGTACGTTAAGAATGAAAGTCACTCAAATCAAGAGTGGTTCCATCCTGTGACTCCTCAAAGATTTAATGGGCTGTTAGTCTGGTGCCTTAAAAAGCATGAAGGGCTGTGTGCCCAGCAACATGGTTCCAATGTCTAAATCAGACTTAAGCAGTGTTTATTTATACATGCTAAGTCAAATAGAGGACTGCTATAATTTTCAGTATAATTCAGGCTGAATGTTTCCTATATGAATACTTAACTAGACATTACTAAGTGGAGAGTCTTGTTTGAACCACATTACTAAGGGTCTCAACTCTTCATTTTAGATTTCCCAGATAGAGCTTTAAGAGGCCAAGGCCTTGCTAATCAGTGCAATAAATCAATATGCCCTTTAGCTTCTTAAAGCTTCCTTCTTGTCCCTTATAAAATGCAAGTAGACTAACATGCTTTGTAGAATGGTCCTGCTCTTTGGTCTGTACACTGGATCCATACATTTCTGGGTAAGAGATGGGTTTATAGAGAACTGCAGCAACCTACCAACCTCTTAATCTCCCTACATCTTGCCACCCCTCCTAATACTCTCTTCAATTCTAACAAAATGAATGATTTTAGTGCAGGTAGCAGCAGATTAGATTCCACCCCCCAAATAGTCCATTTTATGACTCCTCCATATGCTATTTGAATTGTGTACACAATGAATATTCGTGATAATTCGATGAAATGTATTTGTGACATGGCCTATATTGGCTGTTTAAAAGACAAAAGGTTGGAGAGCTAAAATAGTAAATTGCTATGATCATAGCAATTGACCAAAAAACTGAGACAACTTATAGAAAAGAAGAAACACCACTATAAGAATATCCCTTAATCCCTTTAGCAACTGAGAAGATCACACTCAAGGGCAGGTCTTCAAAAGATTTTATCAAAATCCTTGACTATCCCAATCCTGTTTCTCCAAGGATGCCATTCTTCCTGTGCCTAATTAGAGAAAAACTCAAGATTTATAACCTCTCACACTTGTATGGCACTCTTCAGTTTATAAAGGACTTTAACACATATTACCTCCTTTTACCTTCTGAACCAACCTTCTGATATGGATAATAATGTCCACATTTTTATAAAAGAGGAGAAAAGGAGACTCGGAAAGGGTAAGTGATTTGTCCAAAATTACAAGATTAGAGAAGGGCAGAGTGGGAGCCAGGCTCCTACCCCCTGATTACGCATTTTGTGCTGCTTCTATTCTGCCCTGCCAGCTCCCTCCTTGTGAAATGTTGGCAAAGATGGGACTATCAGAGTTGATCCTTTCACAATGGGCTTTCCCATGCCCAGCTCTTCAAAGTTGGTATTTCAAGATTCTGAGACCTAGTACAGGCTGTAAGAAATTAACAAGATTACGTTTCATTACCGGAAATCAATTTCGTTTCTCATTCTCTCTGCAATCCATAAGGTATAAGTAACCTGAAGGTGTTTCCTTCAATAAGCAATCTGAAAGACAAGAGTGATGAATAGGATCCAGGACAGCAATTGACTGCCACTTCCATTCTATGTACCTTGGTTTTGGTTTGGTTTTGTTTTTTTTTCCACAAATACAACAGAAGCTTGCTTTTGCCTTATTTGTCTATCTTGTTATGTAACTGACCTTAAGCGACTGAAAACAGTCAAGACTGTGATTCAGAGCACTGTTATTTCCTACTTAGTATTATCAGAAGCTATTGGAGAAACCCTCTCAGTGCTATCTAAAAAGGAATCTTTCAAATTCTATTCAAAGATCTTCTGTTTTCCTGTGAAAAGGAATAAAAGATAAAATTGTCACCCATAGGATTATAGAACTATAGTTATTGGTTTTTAGGAAACACATTCATTCCCCCCAACTTTTTTTCTGTGGTGGAAAGCCAAGGAAAAAAGATATAACAAAACACATGAGTGTGTCACAGGTAACATTACCCAAGACATCAGCATGGACACTTACAGCTACTTCCTTAAAATTCTTATCCAAAATAGTATGAAAAGAAAACATTAAGTTGTATTCATAAGTACTGCTATAGTGTACATGTGAAATAATCTTGTAGATTTTCTCCCTAAAAATTCTGTAGCAGTACATATGAAAATGTATTGATAACTGAAGGAAAAGCACTTTCCCAATGACCAGAGAGAACCATTAAAAGTTGTTGGTATGCTTCCTAAGAAAGACTGTGTAGCACCCAGAAGACACTGCTAATAAAACCAACCAAACAACAACAGGAATAAAAAGCAGTAAACAAAGCAAGTTCCCCAATGTTCTTTTGTTTTGTTTTGATCCTTTGATGGATACACGCTGTGTCTTTATGCAAAGTTATAGTCACAATGACTTTCTTCTTTCCCTAAAATTTACTTATTTACCTAAGGTATGTGGCTGTTCCATTGTCCCTACTCCAAACTTGTATCCTGAACTTCTAACCACTTGCCACGACATTCCTTTCTCACCTTTCAGCCTTCCTCGGTTCTTTCCTCTTATTTACCAAGTCCAATCTGTGAGAAATATATTTTACAAGGATTTCTTTTGCAATCATCATTGATATAATCAACATCATCCCTAAAAGAAAATTTCTTCCTTTTTGTATCACCATCTTCTGCTCCCCTCTATCCACAGCAAAGTCCCCTTATCCATTACAGGGGTAGAGGATAGCAGCATTTGAACCACAAATTTGATATACTCTATGAATATTAAGAATTAGTGCCTAAACTATTATACACAAGCCATTCTCTGCCAGAAGAATGCTCTGAAGTTGAGAAGGAAGCCCTGCTTTGTAGTTTTTGAGAGATTAACTTGAAGTCTTCTACCAAATCAGAAGCTCTGCAAACATCTACTTTCTTTTAAGATCTAGGTCTCCATAGAGTATGCGACCAGCTCTTGAGCCCTACTTTCATCCTCAGGCAACTCATTTCTAAACCTGTAGATATACTGGGAGAAGGCTCAGAGGAGAGCAAGATGAATGATTCATAGCTTAGATGAAATCATTAGTTAAGGAAGGTTACAGGAATTTTCAGATGCACAAGTTGTTCTGGCACGTCTAAGGGAATTTCATGGCCAACTTATGAGTGAAAACATGAGACAGGCATAAGAACCATCTTTGCTGGGTTAAAAGGAATAGGAACCAAAGACATGACTCTTCTTTATCAAAAAGAAAAATTCAAGCTTTCTTGGTGCCCAAACTTGATCATCTTGGGACTTCCATCTTCACAGGTCAAAATGAAGAGAAGACTGTTAAAGAATAAAAAGCAAAACAAAAATAGAGTATACATAAATGTCAAGCCCCCTAACAAGATTCAAATATAGAACTGAAGCAGGTTTCCAAATAGGCACAGACATAGGAATAAACTTCTAAGAGCATAGTGGGGAAAACAGGGAGAACTGCGAAAAGATCTTAATATATAAATAACCCAAATAAAATGATGTAATGTCTGAAATTTAAAATATCCAAAAGAAGTGAGGGAGAGGGAGGTAAAACAAAATTGGCCAGGAGTTGACAATTGATTAAATTGGGTGATGTATACCTATGTTTATTTCATTATATATTACTCCTTTTCCTACTTTCATGTATACTGGAAAATACCTAATAAGTAAAACAATATATATATTAATTTGATACATTTCTAAAGACAGCAAGACTGAGAGCTGCAATTAATAGGAAAACTGGTCAAAAGGAACAATCAAAATGATTACAATGGCCTTTAATACTAAAAACATACCTGAACCCAATCAAGATACAGTACCTCTGTGCTAACTGAAAACTAAAGATTAATTTTTATCACTTTGTTTTAAATTACTTGCTTAAGATTGGTTCCTATCTGTATAGTGAGTGTCAACTTGAGAGTCTCATCTATCAAAGCATAATTTCAGTTATCTTCCTGTTTTCTACAGATGTGTGATGTGAAATTGCCTTAAGTGGATTAAGCCCTGAATTCAACCTTCACACTTTGAGAGACAAAATATTCTATTTGTTTGCTGGGAGACCACTCTCCATAAGTCTTCTATATCTTGCAAGCCAGATTTGTATCCTGAACTTCTTACCATTTGCCAAAACATTCCTTTCTCACCTTTCATACTTCCTCAGTTCTTTCCTCTCATTTAACAAATCCAATCTGTGAGAAATTTATTTTACAAGGTTTTATTTTGCACAGACTATCCTCTCTTTTTCTTTTGTTTCATTTTAATAATTTGTTTTAAGACTCTCTTTTCAAGGATTTTTGTGCAAGAATGTGCAGGAATGGCCTTGAAAGATAGAAGTTATTTCTCCATTTGGAGAAAGGGCAAACAGGCTTACTTCCCATTATGAAAGTTTGGGCTTCCTTAGACTCAGGGGTTCTTAAACAGCTTGTGAGGACTGGGTCTCAGCAAATCGCTTACTGTGCCATGAATAAGAAAATTCTTTGTCTCTGACCCAGGAGTCTCATATCTCTTGCTGGCACCAATAAAACAATAACAAGATAATCTAATAGCTTTCTGGTGGAACAAAATCTCAGACCCCTCACAAATCTTGACCCTCCTAATTGAAATGGTAAAATATACTGTGCCTGGCATGAAAGTGACCTATGCTGAGACTGACTGCAAAGAAGGCTTCAACAGAATTCATTTTGAAGGCTCTTGCTAAAAAATTAGCAACGCCTGCCAAGCAAGCCAGCAGGTAGTCTGCGTTACGCACACTATTAAAGCTGACCTTGTGAAGTTAACTTGTGTCGGTGCCAGCTACATAGAAAGTGCTCAGTAAATGGTTACTAATGGAAATGCTTGTGAAGGTTCTAGACTCTAATGCTAGATTTTAATGTACTGATTCCTAAAGAGTCACATATAACTTGTGGCACTCAAGTTTGACATCTAATTTTTTTAAATAAGAATTTCTTCAAAAATTAAGTAGAAAAACCAGGAAAGCATTTTACACCCTGTGTGCAAAATGTGAGTACTGGAATTCTCACAAAATTTTTCAACATAAGACAGAAAAGTTCACAAATGTTCATTATTACTGAAAGAGAATTAGAAAAAAACAAGTTATTGTAAGTAACATTAAGTTCTAAACTAAAAACCTGCCCAAACTGTATTACATCAAAATGTTTGCAAAGTTCTCATGCATCTAAAATGCCCCAATTTTCTTGGTTTAAATAGACAAGGTTTTCAAAATAATTCAAGTAACATATTTAAGGTCAAACCAAGATAGGTGTTCCAACAACACTGATAAATGAAATGGTTTTTATTAACCACAATGAATAATATAACTCTTCTCAATGGGTTAATCAATAGATTTTGTGGGTGAAAAAAATGGCTTGACTTTGGATTTCTCTATCATTGCACTTTTTGGCACAAGTTCACTTATGAAAATATCATAAAGATGTCACTGAAAAATGAAAGAAAAGGGGAAATTCTACCACACTTGATCTTATTGAGAGTACACCTTTATTTTTTTAATGAAACATTTAGGAGGGTAAGCCAACAAATAGGCTTGTGAACATGGTACTTCTACCAAAGGAGTGGGTAAACATGGGGTATTAATTTATTATAGTGGTTACAGCCAGGACACTCCCACCCCCTCCAAAAAAATAGAGAGAAGGAATTAGTGGCAATGGCCATTAACTTTTTTTTTTTAACTTTAAATTTATTTTATTTTTTCAGTGTCCCAAGATTCATTGCCCATGCCCCACACCCAGTGCTCCATGCAATACGTGCCCTCAGTACCCACCACCATGCTCTCCCATCCCCCCACCCCCTCCCTCCAAGTCCCTGTTTGTTTCTGTGTCCAAAGTCTCTCATGTTTCATTTCTCTCTCTGAATTACCCTACTTCCCATTTACTTTCCTTCTCCTACTGTCCTCTAGGTTACCCTTTATGCACCACAAGTAAGTACAACCATGTGATACTTGACTTTTTAATGGCCATTGCCACTAATTAGTCTGTATTTAATAGGAAGTTGTGATTCACTACTTGGGAATTGTTCTAAACACATTTTTGCTTGATAGTATTTGATTTCAAGCATAAACAATAAATCCTTAGCAGAAACGCAGAATAAACATGGTTTGAGATATTCCCAGGATCCCAGCTTCAAGTAGGTAGACTTTATAATAAAGTAAGCAAGATCAGAGGAGTAATAGAAGATGAGGGAAGATATTTATGAAATACTTAAGATAAAATATAAATTGAAATAAATATGAAATATATATGTGAAGATGCCCAGCATCGGGAAGATGCCTTCAAGGAAGATAATTTGAGATGTGTCAAAACACAGATGGAATCTAAAGCCCTGGTAATAAAATTATCTGGAGAACGAGAGAAAGAAGGATTTCTGAGCCAATACTGCAGTCTGGTAGGAGGAGCTAAGAAAACAGAAAGGGGAATGTCCAGTGAACAAGTGGAAATTAAGGAGATGTTTCCCAAAGATGGAGTAATCAATGTCAACCTGAGTTACTGATGGATTATGCACAATAAGAACTTAAAGGATGTTCAAAGACAGACATATCTAGTAACTTGGAGAAAAAATTCCTCTATATGGGAGAACAAAAGGTGTTCAAGGGTAGAGGGGGAAAAAGATGTGGATAAGGAGAGAAAATGAATAGAAAACATTCTTGAAAATTTAGACAACAGACAATAATGAGATAATAATTGAAGGGGTATAGTGTCAATGCAGGAGTTAGAATAGAAATTGAATACATAGAAAAGACAGAATATTCCTGAAGTAAGAACGCCTTTAGGATGATGAAAATAAAAGGAATTCAGAACAAATACGGTGAGTTTGCACATGCAGGAGCAAAGGAGAGGTGGGTGAAGGTGCTTTCACATATATAGATTTAAAGTTTAAAGACAGCAAGATGTGGACATATCTTAGTAAAAGTGATTTCTTCAGTGACATACAAGACAAAGTATCAGATAAAATGATGACTGGGGCTAAATGGCAATTTTGAGAAGAGAGCTGAAGTATGAAATTGTCATTGCAGAAGGTGGAAGTTATCTTCTTAGAGAAACACAACAGATTTGTAATAGTAATATTTAGCATCTGTAGCTATCACGGCCTTATATTATTTATCATCACATGCATAGTATTTTCTCTTAAATGAACAAAGAATTCATTTAGATATTTTGGTTATACTTTGTAAAGTTATACTTTATTGCAATGATAAGTTATAGTGTTATTCATAATTTTGGTTCATTTTCCCCTTATGAATGTCAAAGATTCATTGACTAGTACTAGGTTATTTTGAACTTGTAGGTCCAGAGAGATTTAGGAGTAGTAATCAAGTTAGGGTCAAGATTCCCTGAAAGTCTGGTGCCAAAGAAATAGCTTCATTAAATCATGGAAGTTTAGGTCTCACCATCCACAGAACTAGGTAAATCATCACTCTTAGCCGTGGCAGTGCTACTGAGATTTCGCATTGGGATTTTTAAAGAAGCTGGAAAAGTAATAATTTGGTGGTCACTGAGATTGGCTATTTTGTTCAACTCAAAGGGGCCTAGCCTAGAGAACATGCACGGAACAAAGCAATATTAAGGCAAAAAAGAGACTGACCAAGACTTCATGTCTGCTACAGTTCTCCTTAAGACTTTATAACTAGAGCCCCTCCCCTTTTATTTTAAGATTGTATTTATTTATTTGACAGAGAGAAACATAGCTAGAGAGGGAACACAAACGGAGGGAGTGAGAGAGGGAGATGAAGGCTTCCTGCCAAGCAGGAAGCCCGATGTGGGGCTCAATCCCGGGACTCCGGGATCATGACCTGAGCCAAAGGCAGCCGCTTAACGACTGAGCCACCCAGGTGCACCGCCCTTTCTCCTTTTGCAAAAGTTAACATGCTCTCACCGTGTGACCCTATCAGATATTGTTGGCAACACCCAATGCTGTCCTCTGGTGACAGCCAACAGAACCACTGTACCACTATGTCCTAGTGGCCTGCAACAGGACTGGGCATTAAGCTTGGACTAAAAGTGATGTAAGATGGCAACCTGTTGTAACAATCGCATACTTTTGTGTGTGTGTGTGTGTGTGTGTGTGTGTGTGTGTGTGGTTTTTAAACTTCACAACAGAAAGAATGACTCTGATATCAGCTGCACCAACATTTTTCTAAACATGCCTCTTGAGGCAAAGTAAAGAAAGGCAAAAATAAACTATTGGAACTACATCAAAATAAAAAGCTTCTGCACAGAAAAGGAAACAATCAACAAAACAAAGATACAACCTTCTCAATGAGAGAGGATATTTCCATAGGACATATCTAATAAAGGTTAGTATCCAGAATATTTAAGGATCTTCTATAACTCAAAATCAGAAAAGGGAAAACAAGAAAAAAGAAAATCCAATTAAAGAATGGGCAGAAGACATGAACAGACATTTCTTGCAAGAAGACATACTGATGGCCAATAAATATATAAAAAAATGCTCAACATCACATATCATCAGGGAGATGCAAAGCAAAAACACAGTGAGATATCACATCACACCCTTCAAAATGGCTAAAATAAAAAGGACAATAAACAAATATTGGAAAGGACATGGAGAAAAAGGAAACTTGGTGCATTGCTGGAGGGAATGCAAACTGGTATAGCCACTGTGGAAAAGAGCGTGAAGATTCCTCAAAAAATTAATAACAGAATTACCAGATGATCCAAGAATTGCACAATTGGGTATTTAAGAATATGAAAGACTATGAAAGAATATGAAAACACTTATTCAAAAAGATATATGCATTCCTAAGTTTATTGCAGCATTAATTATAATAGCCAAATTATGGAAGCAAACCAAGTATCCATCAATAGAGGCACAGATAAAGAAAATGTGGCATACATATACAATGGAGTATTACTCAGCTATAAAAAATGAAAATTTGCCATTTGCAACAATATGGATGAATCCAGACTGTGTAATGCTAAGTGAATTAAGTCAGTCAGAGAAAGACAAATAGTGTACGCTTTCACTCTTATGTGGAATTTAAGAAGCAAAACTAATGAACAAATTAGGAAAACAAATCCCGCAAAAGACAGATTTTTAAAGATAGAGAATAAATTGATGGTTACTAGAGGGGAAATGCATGAGGGACAGATGAAATAGGTGAAGGGGATCAGAGTATACTTAACATGATGAACACTGAATAAAATACAGAATTGAATTGCACAGCTTAAACTAACTATGTTAATTACACTGGAATTATATATACTTTTTAAAGAGCAAGATGAGGAATGCCTGGGTGGCTCAGTTGTTAAGTGTCTGCCTGGGTCCTGGGATCAAGCCCTGCACTAGGCTCCCTGCTCAGTGGGAAGCCTGATTCTCCCTCTCTCATTCCCCCTGCTCATGTTCCCTCTCTAGCTGTGTTTCTCTCTGTCAAATAAATAATCTTTAAAAAAGAAAAAAAGGGGGGGGCACCAGTCCTATTGGATTAAGGCCCCACTCTAATGACCTCAGTTTTTTTATTTTAATGATTTTTCTTACAATGTACAATACACTTTTCCCTGATCCCTAAATCGATAAGTTTATGCATTAATTCCTTTACAGAAAGGTGCCCCAGCAATGTAAGGAATCAATACCCACCCACCATCACTTCAAATGCATAAATATTGACAGAAAATCCAGGGGCCCCAAAATGTTCCCCCGTCAGCTCACAGATCTTCTGGGAAGGAGACAGCAGTATGCACAGAACAGCACATCAGGAAGAGAGTCACCGTCTCGAAATCTTGCCACACAATGTCTCTGCCACAGAGGTCTCAGAGTCTCTATCCTACAAAGAGAATTTTCTAGTGGAATGCTTGAGAACCACACAGGGTTGACATGAGAAGACAGGGCTAACCTTCTCTATAACTGAAATTTAAAAACTTTTTTTTTAATGACCTCAGTTTGATTTAATCACCTCTTTGAAAGCCCTATCTCCAAATACATTCACAATGATTAGGGCCCACCTATGCGACCTCATTTTACCTCCTGAAAGGCCCATCTCCAGTACAGTTACATTCTGAGGTCACAGGGGTTGGGACTTTAATATATGGATTTTAAGAGGGACACAATTTGGCCTGTAACAATCGCTAAATATAAAGGACCTTAAGAATTCTGAATAATGATGCAAATATCCAATTCTACTATTAAATTTTCACAAGCAAGAAAGCAAGCCCATAATAAAAGATGTGAGAAATCATACAAGGGGACTCAATCCTGAACCACATGTGATAGAGAAGTGGTGCTAGGAGTTTATTAAGGTCAGGAAGCAACTATCGCGAAGCGCGATGTGGGGCCTGATCCCAGAACTCCGGGATCATGACCTGAGGTGAAGGCAGATGCTTAAAGACTGAGCCACCCAGGCGCCCCCAAACTTTAGGATATTTCTACAGATGAATGTGTAGCCTGAACAAGTAAAATGAGTTCATGATCTTACAAATCCACCTGTTCCATCAATGAGACTCATTATTAAAAAATCCTTTTTTATATTGAACCAAAATTTACTTTCCCAGAAATGAAGTCTGGCCTATATGAATAATAAAAATTAACTCTTTTCTTCCCCACTTGGTATCTTTTCAGATAATCGAAGGTCATTTACATGTCTTTTTTAACCTTCTTCTTCAGTTAGTTATTGATTCTAACATCCAAATCAGTGTTCCTTTGTGCTCTTTTGATCAAAGCTTTCTACACTTGGGACTCACCCAAGGATGCCTCCACACCAAGATCGAACTCCACCAATATCCAAATATTACAGACACATGCCTTGAACCTACAAGCTTTTCAGAGCTAAATCTATGTAAAAGTGAGTTATTGGCTCCAAGGTATTAAACAAAACTTTAAAAATTGAAATAAAGTTATTGTTAGATATCTGCAAAACCTATCATTTTCCAGATTATTAAACTTAATGTTAAAAAGCAATTACATATACAAATAATCAGTAGGTTTTTTCCTCACTTGTCAGCAATTACCAAGTATGCGCAATGAATGCAGAGAAATGAGAGCTCATCATGAACTAAGTTATTATAACCATCTCTCTTTAGGAGTCAGAAGCAAAATTCAAAAATCTTCACAAAATTATAACCAATACACATGTTTATAAACTTAATGATATTAGCATTTCAACTTAAAGTTAAGGACTTCAACAGAATTATAAGAGCCTATAACAGTCTTAAAATTGGTTCTTAAAATTATAAAATAAAACCTTACTAAGAATCACCTGAGAGATATAAGTTACAGGTAGGGTCCCGACACATTCACCCCTATTAAAGTAATAGTCTTAAGTTTCAGTTATAGTGAACCAACTTCCCAACTTTTGCTTATTATTCAGTTACCCCTATCTCACTTCTGACCTGGGACTTGTTTCCTACCAGGTACACGGATAATTTGTATCCCTCTGCTAGCTCCGAGCAGTCAGTTGTGTTATCACATAGTGCCCCAACTACGGATCAAAATCAATATGGAGAACTTAATTTAAATTTTATCCACAGTTGTATCAACAGAAAAATAACAAGGTGATTTGTCAAAATAAAATATTTCCCAGCACCCCCAGGGCTAAAGTACCAGTCTTTCTTTGTTTTGTTGTTATTGTTGTTTTTCCTTCTTGCTCCATGATTCAAGCTTTAATTTCCTCAGGCAATTGAAAACTGCTGCCTTGAGTGGAGAAGCAAAATTAATCCCTTCAAAGAGGAGGAAGAACTGTCCCGAAACCGAAGTGGGAGTTAATTATAGCTCAAACAATTCATCTCTAGATTCATGGCTACAAGACTCCGAAGAGTCTTATTTCTTGAGCCACTTTAAAAAGTAGAGAAAATGAAAAAAAAGAAAAAAGTAGAGAAAATGAAGATATATTTTTAAAGACCCATTACCAAGCCAGGGAATATTGCCAGTTGTTTTTTTTTTCCCCCTAGTGGTACATTTTGATTAGTCATTTTTCTAAAAATGATCCTAGCACTTACTGTGCCTTAAATGGTTTCCAAGGAACCCAAAATAGGGACGGAGTCTCTGTAAATACTACTGGGCTATGACGTAGAGTCTGAGAATTATGGAGTTCAGTAAGTATTAATATATATTAATGATAATATCAAAAATATGCCTATAAGATATTCAACTTACCTGCTTTTTACATCATTTTTCAAAGGAGAATTTCATCTCCTGTAGAAGATGACACAGCCAATTAAACCCTAATACCATTATCTGAAGACAAACATGTATCATCGTGAAACTGTTAAAAAAGGGGAAAAAAAAGCAACTTCCTCTTTCTTAAATTAAACTTCTTGGAAATCAAATATAACTATTTAAGGCCTTGATGAAAAGAAAAAAGAAAAAAAACCTTAGGGAGGATTTTTATTATTAGACTTGTCAATGTGTCTGTCCTTTGCTAAAAATAAACTAAGCAGAGTGCTAAAAGATAACTTGGCAACAGAACATAATTATTGAACTTTCAGAATGGAACATTTATTTATAAAAATACACACTGGACACATGCCTGGGCCCATATAGAAGTTGGGCCTGGTTCTGTGTAAAGATGCCACATTTAACACATCCAACTAATTTTGCTGTACATTTAGCAAACCCCCAAAGAGCTATATACAAGGAGTTGTCTTTTCTTTCTTTTTTCTTTACAAGCATAAACTAATAGCACAAGAAGAATAAGAGGTAGTAACAAAATTTTGGGAAGTAACTGGATTTATATAGTAGATGCTCAAAGGGCTAAGACTTCAGCCCCTCCTAGAGTAGGACTCTAGAGGAACACTTTAAGATTGGTTTAGGGACATAGGAGGAGCATTAGAATCCTACATTTCACACCTACCGCTACTGGGTTGCTGTCCTTTCCCCACTAGAAGAGAATGCTAGACTTTTATTCTCTGGAGAAAATAAAGGACAGATATCTGCACTTAGGGGAACACACAGAGAGATGAAGATGGAGATACCTTACTGAAAACAAAGGAGTTTAGCTAACTTGGCCATGATGAATGCTAAGGATCCCCCAGGCTAATTCTCCATTTGACTCCCTGAACAATGGCAGCCCTGTCATTAGCCTCCAGGTAAGACATCGCATGAATCTTCTGTAGGGAATCAGCTCATCCTAACAAGAAGTATCTAAAGATACCAACTACCACATTTGGGGTTTCATCTGACAGTGAGGCCCGCCTGAAGTGAAGGACACCAAAGGAAGTCTCACCCAAAGCACTGAATTTTCAATCACTTTTGCTAGCCTCTACCCTTATGTGATCAGATAACCAAGGATCACCAGACATCTCAGGAACACCTCCAAGATGGATACCAAAAGACACAAACAGAAGAAAGCAACTTACACTATCTGGGGAAAAGGAAATTCCAAAAACATTACAATTAATATCCCTAGAGAGGTAAGAAAGATAGTGTACACATGAAAGAATATGATAATCTAATAAGAAACATTTAGAGCAGTAGTAGTTCTACAATTTTCTGGTTTAAAAATCCTTACTGGGGTACATGGTTAAGTGTCTGCCTTCAGCTCAGGTCATGATCCCAGGGTCCTTGGGATTGAGCCCCATGTTGGGTTCTCTGCTCAGTGGGAAGCCTGCTTCTCCCCTTCCCTGTATCTGGTGCTCCCCACCCCCTCGGCATGCTGTCAAATGATTAAATAAAAATTTTTTAAAAATTATTCCTTACTTTAATGCTTATAAAAAATGGAGAACCCCCCACAGCTTTTGTTTCTGTAGATTTTATCTATCAGTATATATCTTATTAGAAAACAAATTTTAAAATTTTTATTCAACATAACTAAACATTATGTAAGATATACAATAACTATAAAAACAGAAGTAATGTATTGTTATGAAGAAAATATTTTACAAAACAAAAAATGACAATAGTGATTTTGCTTTACATTTTTTCAATTCTTTTTATTGTCTAACTTAATAAAAGACAGCTGGATTCTGACATCTGTTTCTGTATTCCATCTGTTACAGATCATCTAATATTCATATAAGAAATTTTAGAAAGAGAAAACAAAGGATACCATTATAGAAATGATTCAACAGAATTTTTCAGAACTAAGGATATGAGTTCCAGACTGAAAAATTCCATCAAATACGCAAATGAATGAATAAAATTAGACAAACTAGTTTATATCATTGTAGACATTTCAGAATCTGAGCTAAAGAACCATCTACAAGCCTCCAGAAAGAAAAAAAAAAAAAAAGGCATAGCCAAAGGATTAGTAAATAGAAAAACCTCAGATTTCTCAATAGCAATTCCAGAATCTAAAAGAAAATAGAACAATGTCTTCAAAATCCTGAAAGATATTTACAACCATACTGTCATCAAATGTAAGGGTAGAACAGAGATATTTATAGAAACACAAGATCCCAGAATGTTTTTCTTCATATACCATTCCCAGAAACTACCACATAATGTACTCCTACAAACTAAGTCCTTACACCACATATTAAGAAACAAAGACAAGTGATATAAGAAACAGAAGATATGACACAGAGAAGAGGCAAAGGAAATACTGGGAATACCTAGAAGGATGATGATGGAAGGCCCCCAAGATAACACATCTGTGACACAGGTGTGGAGAGCAAATAGTCCCAAGGGAAGCAGGTCAGAAGGCATGGAAAAGCTTCTATAAAAAGACAAAACTGATGAGAAGGCATGCATTGAGAGTAAATTTAGATACAGTTACAAAGTGTGAGATTAATGTCACATATAAAAATAAGCAAACATGCGTAATTACTAATTCCAGGAAAGACAAAAAGCTGTACGTGAAAAATCATCGTAGCTTACTAACTCAGCTCTAAATAGCACTTACATAGTCTTAATATAAAATCTAACAGAAATTATAATCTAGCTATACTGAAACAGCAGAGTAGGGGAAGGCTAATATGACTGTCAAAGTAAAACAGAAGACAGAAGTTTGGTAGTTCCTTATCTTTCAAATGGAAATTCAATAGCAAATATTAAAAATTGATTTAAGAAGAATAGTAATACAAGCATATTATTTATAGACATGGAAGTAAATTTCAAAACCTTGGCTAAAAATGTTTCAAGATGGTACCTCTGTGGAACCATCTCTAACCAATTTTTACAGTTCGGGAACTCTTTCATTGTAGAAATATGAGAATACAACATTTTAAATGCCATACAAGTTTGAAAAAGCAAAATAAGGGCGCCTGGGTGGCTCAGTCAGTTAAGCATCCAGCTTTTAGTTTTGGCCCAGTTCATGATCTCAGGATCATGGGATTGAGTCCTGCCTGGACTGGGCTTCACTCTCAGCAAGGAGTTTGAATGGGATTCTTTTCCTCTCCCTCTACCCCTGCCCCCTCCCCTGCTCATGCGCGTGCTCTCTTCCTCTCTCTCAAATAAATACATCTAAAAAAAAAAAAGAAGAAGAAGAAATAAAGTCCATCCAAAAAGCAGGTTTTGGGGGGAAAAAAGGTAACATTATATTCTCATTTTAGTTATACTAACATTTGAGTTTTTGAGGAGATTGAACCCACTTACCACAAATTGAAGCTAATGTTCTTAAACATTACACTTTTGCTAAATTTTAGAACTCCAAGGTAAACAGAATATGCCATTAGCCCACAGGAATTAGGACAATGAAGATTTGCCAGGCAATATAATCATGGCAACCTAAAAGTTCTGATAATTATTTTCTAAGCTAACTTAAATTGCAAAAGGAATCTTATCATCACTGCTCTACATAGGCTTGTTTACTTAGTATTATTTATTGCTTCAAAGATCAACTATATATTAAAGCTAAAGGTTGGTTTCATATACAATCTTACTAAGAATAGATTCAAGGACAAAGTTTCATTGCATCTGATATTCTGATATAGTTTACGGCGCAGTCTTATCCATAGGTACTTTGGTTTCCTCTCCACTACTGGCAACATCTCAGTAAATGTTAATGTTAGTAATAATACACTTGAAGGCTTCTGCTAAAAGTCACCTGTCAATCTAGTAGATTCTATATTCTATTCTGTTAGGGTGCAGAGTATAAAACGGGGACCAATGCCACTTTTGATACATCTGAATACTTGGACTGAATTTAGCAAGTATTAGGCATCATTTTTGTTCCAAATACTTTGTTAGGTTATCAAGAAAGTGGGATGTTTACACTAAAAATCCTAGATTAGGATGCTTAGTCTCTTTCTCTATGTTTATCGTAACTTCATAAGAACCTAACCAGTTTCTTTTATTCTTACTAAATTTCAGTATGCCTTGCCTGTTGTCAGCCATCCAAGTTACCCTGGAACAGAATGGGAGCTGCTCACTGCCTGGAAAGAAACACATCAAATCTCCCAAGAGCAGCAGTGGGATAGGCTTCTCTGAGCTTTACTGAAAGCCATTCCTTTATCTTACATAACACAGCCTCCAGTGCTTTGAAGGAAGCGCTCTCCTAAGCATACTGATATGGAAATGGGAGAATTAGGTATAAGAGCCATACACAAGGACATTCTGTGATTTGCTACAGCTCCCTGTCACTGGAAAGAGATATGATGGGTCCTTAGCCACACAGATACAGAAGAATGATAATGAACAAAGACCAGGACAAGGCCCATTCACGGTGGGACAGGGCCTGGGGAAGCCCTCCACTGAAAGGCAGAGAAGCAGTATGAAAAAGCAGAAAACATGGAATTAAAAACAAGGACCTAAGTTTATTTTGTTTAAGATTTTATTTCTTTGAGAGAGAGCAGTGAGAACATGCATGCGTGGGGAGGGGAGGGAAGCAGAGGAAGAAGCAGACTCTCTGCTGAGCAGGGAGCCTAAACATGCCAGGCTGGATCCCAGGACCCTGAGATCATAACCTGAGCCAAAGACAGACATTTAATCAACTGAGCCACCCAGGTGCCTCCAGAGACCTAAGTTTAAATATTAGGCCTATCCCTTTTCATCTGTCTTGTCTGAGCAAGTAATTTGTCCTTTTTAAGTTTCAGTTCTCATTAGTAAAATTAAAAAGTTAATACCTGTTTTTCATTTTTTAATATTTAATATACTTCATACAAAGCTCCAAAGTATTGGACTTCATGCATTATTGTTATAGTAATAAGGCACAGTGATCTTAGGGCAGGTTAATCTCAGTTATGATGCTGAATGTGGTCTCTACTGATTTTCAGCACACTGAATCTCCAATGACAGTATTTAATATTCTGGTGTCAAGCAGGAGTGATCCCTAGATCACGTGTTATTGAGGCAGTATCCCAGCCAGGACATGAAGGTCCAGGGAGGAGGTTAGGCACAATACTTCTTCCCAACTCTCCTAGTTTCCGTAAAGACAGATTGTGAAAGGGATAATAATGGCACCCTCAAAGACAGCTCCATCACCATCCCTGAAACCTGTGGCTGTGTCCTGTTACATGGCAACAGGGACTTGGCCAGTATGATTAAGGATGAGAAAGGCAAAGTATCCTGGAAGGTATCCATCGGTGGGTCAATGTAATCACAAGCATCCTTAAAGACAGGAAGGTCAGAGTCAAAGATATGACAACAGGAGCAGAGATGGAAGTGATACCACTGCTGGAAGGGAGCCTAGGCCAAGCAATTTGGGCAGCCATTAGAAGCTGGAAAATTCTGTGCTAGAGTCTCAGGAATGTAGCCCTGCTGACATCTTGATGTTAGCCCAGCATGCCCGCTTTGACTTTTTGACTTGCAAAATTCTAAGATAATTGTGTTGTCTGAAGCCACTAAGTTTGTGATTATTTGTCACAGCAGCAGTAGAGTTCATACAGACTTCCCTGAACACCCCTGGGTCTGTCCCCACTCCTCACTCTTCTCCCTAGAGTTTCAGTGAGGAGCCATACAGGTAACTCAGCCTCTCCTTATTCCTCCTAGGGGCAGCGCTTGCAGGAAGCATATACTCCCCTCTGCTCGTCTATGCCACTGCTTCTACACGCCCCCGCTGGGTGAGCAGAAGGTGGGCAGCCTTGCAGCTAGGTGTAGGGAACCTGCCACAGCAGCACAGGTAAGCTAAATCCTCCAATCGAGCTTTAATTGATAATAAAGCTAATAGCTTCACCCCCATCTGTCTGCTTTAATTTTCAAATGATTTAGAACTTAGGAAGAAATTGGGACAGAACTGATTTTCAAGAGTTATACATAATACTAAGGTAGAGATTCAGTTATTAAGAAGGGACATGAGAACAGAAACCTAGCGCTTTTATTGAGCCAGTATAGAAGACTGAAATTGTTATCCTTAAGAGTCAACATGGAAGACAGGTTGCTATCTTTAAGGTGTCCCGTTAGGATTGGTTAAGGAACTAGTCCATGCACATCAAGATTGCATCTGGGAGTTATCAGTGGATCTGGCTTCAGGACATTAGAGGAAGCAAGACTATCGATGCCATTCTAGGCACACAACTCATAAAAAGCCTAGAGAAATGGGCCACCTAGGTGGCTCAGTGGGTTAAGCCACTGCCTTCGGCTCAGGTCATGATCCTGGAGACCCGGGATCGAGTCCCACATCGGGCTCCCTGCTTGGCGGGAAGCCTGATTCTCCCTTTCTCACTCCCCCTGCTTGTGTTCCCTCTCTCACTGTGTTTCTCTCTGTCAAATAAATAAAATCTTTAAAAAAAAAAAAAGCCTAGAGAAATAGCCTAAAATGTATCCATGTTCTTTCTTCAAATAAGTACTACTTTCAAAATCAAATAAAACACTTGAGGAATATGAGTTGATATCTTCAGTCTTTCAAAGAAGGTAAGGCAATTACCCTTAAATTTATCAAGTGGGTGTTCTGATGAATCCAGCATTAGAATTCTCTTGGAGGCTACAAAGAGTACTGTTAGGGGCAAACACACATATAAAGCAATTCTGTTGTGGTCTAATTATTGCTGATTTTGTTAGAGCAAATACATGGAATTCCATTCCCAGATAACTTGAAGACATCCATCATCCTTCTGATAGGTATGAAGCAAACAAAACCTTTATGTATTTTTATTCTTTTTTCAGTCAGAAGAACATATTGACAAGGCCACTCAAAGATATATTAATTGCAATTATCAATCATTTCACAGAATTGCGAAGGTACGTCCCAGCTGTGGATTGATCCCTGAAGAGACTGGCTCTAATGATCTCAGTCATAATTAACAGCTAGGAGCAACCCACAGGGAGCTTCAGCTTCCAGAGTGAGGGTATAGAACCCAAATGAAATTTCATCACTCAAAAAAGTGGAAAGTAATTAAATCTAAGCTTATCAACGCTGCCTTCCTTCTCTTCCTTTGTTTGTCTTTGGTTTTAGAACCTTCCCAAAGTTAGTGCATTCCAGGCAATCAAAGAAGTTAAGTGAGTTCAACTTTGAAGAGTAATTTGGAGCATGTGATTATTTGGATGAGATGAGGACAATGTGGGGAAAGCATTTGGATAGACAAGGAGGAGGTGCAGCAAAGAGCAGGAGCTCCACCATGGAAGCAGAAAAAAAATGGAAAGAATGAAGTCCTCTGTTTCTCTATTTGTAAAGACAGAAAGAAAAAAAAAATGTGTAAACTACACCAGTTTTGGAGAAGTATTTGAAGAGTTAGTCTCCATGGCACCTGAGCAGAGCACGGCAGGTGTACAGATTCACTTGACTTACTCTAGAAAGAGTGACATCATAGGAGGGAATCTGATCATAAGCAAACTCCTATTTTTAGATCATAGGAAAGAAGCTTTGTACAGGTTACAGGCTTCAAAACTATTTGGAATAATCCAGTTTTCAAGGAAATCATGTGGTCATGGAAGTTTTTTGCCTATTCACTTAAGTCAAAAGGAACTTAGATCCTGGGAGTGATCCTTTCCACCCAGGGTCACGAGGACATGGTGATCAGATAGGAGAATGTTGATGGTATTAAGTTCTATCACAGAAAAGTATGAGAGATTTAAATATATATTATCTATAAAATGTAGTTTCCTTGTTTATTTCCTTATCTTAGTACTTCTACTCAATGTACATTTATTGAGCACCTCCTATATGTGAGATGCACTGAGCTAGGCTCAAAATAGAATTTAAAAATACAGAGACTCTGCATTTAAGGCGCCCTATCTATGTAAGACAGACATGTAATGAAAGCGTAGAACACAGGGAAGAGTGTCTCTTTAGCTACTCTTGCCCAGAGGCATGCTGGTCACTATTCTAAGTGTCTTAAACTGCTAGTTACTGGTCTGCAAGGAATTCAACAAAAATTGATAATATACTTTTAGAAAATTTTTATAGAAGCTTGAAAGTACCACAACACTTAAGCACATGATCACTTTTCTAATAAATCATTTATATTGTATGCTCAAAAAGTCAGACCATAACAGATTTGAAATTAAAATGCATACATTATATAATGTATGCATAGATATGGATCATATATGAATATATACATATATATATACATATGAATACATACATATGGAGAGATATATATGTACATATATATATCAGTCCTTAACCACAGATCTTTTGAGATACACTGCTTAACATTTTAGAGATTTCATATTAGAACTAAATGAAATTAAACTGTGTAGACAAGTAGTAGCACTTTAGACTCCTTTCCCACCCCACTCTCAATTAACTCAGATTAGATAAACATTCTTAAAACAGACTCACAGCAAAGTCCAGAAATCTGCCTAAAAACTTTCTTTTAGCATATAGTCTGGGAACAAGCTGGCTATCTGGGATCCTCAGCAGTTCCGTCCTGTTCAGTATCTTTAGATTCCATATCCCCATATTTAAAATTTAGGAAATTTCAAAAAAAAAATCTAAGTAATGGCCTTTTCTTAGAAAATAAGAAAATGTGGGAGCACAGGTCTATAAGTCCACCACATTGTGGTCTAAAGAAATGGTACCCCAATCTCTCCTTTGAGTTGTATATCTGTCCTCTATAGACCTTTGAATTTGCTACCTTTACTTTTCTTCCTTTCATTGGTCAGTTGGGGAGGTCCAGTACATCTTTGCTAGTCCCGTATACCTATCTTGTCTATAACTTTTTGTGGTCCAAATAGCAAACCAGGGTCACTTCTGGTAACTAAAATGTGAACAGGTTGTAATTTTCAAAAAGAGCATAGTAGTCTTGGTTCAAAGAATTCTGAGATGATCAGAAAAATGAGAGGTTTTCCATATGCCATCTTTAAAAAGATGGATGGTAAAAAACCTTACTCTTGGGGCAAAGAAGAGATTTTGTATATTGAAGTCCTAGAAGAGGTACTTGAGAAACTACACTTCCCCATATCTCTCAATTTCCTGATGATATATTCACAAAATGAATGTTTATGCAATACTTGCAATGTAACAATCCTATGTACCATGCATTTAGTTGTTGACAAAATTAAGTCCCTACCCTTATGGAACTTATCTATGAAGAGAAACGGATAATAAACACCCCTTGAAAAGTGTGAAGAAGTAAATAATGTAATTTAAGACAGTAAGTAGAATGAAGAAGAAATATGACAATAGACTATGACTGGGTATTTGTATAAGGGAGAAGCCCTCCTTTAACTATAGTGGTGGGGAAAGGACTCAACAAAGATGACATTTGATGAGACAAAAATGATGGAAACAGCCATGTGGACATTTGGTGGGACACAAAAAGTCACAGAAGAGGAGGTGGGGAACTTGCAGGGATATACTAAGATCGTTAGTCAAACTGGTGAAATGAGGAAACTCAAACACCTATGGACAGCTCTAGGAAGACAACAAAGAAGAGCATTTCAGGCCAAGGAAAGTGCATGAGGTCCTGAAATGGGAGCAAGCTTGAAGTGTCTTGGGATTTATGAACGATTCCACATGTTTATCAATCCTCTTTGTCCTCTTTGAGAACATTTTCTTATTTTCCCCATGACCCTCAGTAAGCCACTATGTATAGAATAAATTATATCCAGCCATATGTTGACCCTTGCTTCCTCTCCCTGCCACTCCCCAGTACTTCCTAACATCCCCATTAGGACTACCATCACCATGACCACAGTCTAAGACACAAGTCTGAATCTACCACCACCTTATATACCAGGTAATGACAGTGACTCAGGTATATAACAAGCAGGCATAAAATGAAAGGAGTTGTACTTGAAGATTTGTCCTAATCTTGTGCACATCTTAATAACACATGTCTTAAAGGCCCTTGGCAAATTTCAGTGACATGGGAACAATTTTTAAAAATTATTTAATGATAAATAAAACTTAATCAACATTTGGACTTGGGTATTTGAAACCTTTACCACATGGACAAGAATAGATTTAGGACCTGGAGAAGTACTATAAAAGCCAAGTATCTCACTGTGGTTTTGGTTTGTATTTCCCGGATGCTGAGGGATGTTGAGCACTTTTTCATGTGTCAGAATGGCTAAAATTAACAACTCAGGAAATGACAGATGTTGGCAAGGATGCAGGGAAAGGGAATCCTCCTACACTGTTGGTGGGAATGTAAGCTGGTGCGGCCACTCTGGGAAACAATATGGAGATTCCTCAAAAAGCTGAAAATAGAGCTACCCTATGACCTAGCAATTGCACTATTGGGTATTTACCCTAAAGATACAAATGTAGTGATCCAAGGGGGCACATGTACCCGAATGTTTACAGCAGCAATGTCTACCATACCCAAACTATGGAAAGAACCTAGATGTCCATCAACAGATGAATGGATGAAGATGTGGTGTGTACACACACACACACACACACACACACACACGCACGCACGCACACAGAATACTATGCAGCCATCAAAAAGAATGAAACCCTGCAGTTTACAATGACATGGATGGAACTGGAGGGATTTATACTGAGCAAAATAAGTCAATCAGAGAAAGACAATTATCATATGATCTCTCTGATATGAGGAATTTGAGAGGCTGAGTGGGGGTTCATGGGGGGTAAAGAAAAAAATGAAACAAGATGGGACCGGAAAGGCAGACAAACCATAAGAGACTCTTAACCTCATAAAGCAAACTGAGGGTTGCTGGGGGGTGGGGGTGAGGGATAGGGTGGCTGGGTTATGGAAAAAAATTAGAATTAATAAAAAGTAAAAGCCAAGTATCATTACAAGTTTCAAGTTTCAAGAACAACCACATTGTATATGTAGTTATCTGGTACAAAAAAAAAAATTAATCACTGTGATTATGTTTATCATGTGCTAACAGGGAATCAAATCAATATAATAAGCCCCCATGTAAATGATATGAACCAAGAGGTCCCCAAACAAAACTGAAAGAAAAATAAATCATTCTAAGAACATGAATATAAGACTATAAGAATATAAGAATATTTAGAAAATTAAAAAGATATTTAATAACTTCCTTCAGTGAAAGGATTTATTTATGTTGGTACAATGAGTATAATTGAAAAGGAAGTATAAGAATAAGGAAACTGAATACTAGTGTGAAAATTCCCATTTGGTAGGAAATACAGATTATCTAATATTGCTCAATATTTGTTACACATCCTAATTTCCAAATGTTGCCAATTATGAAATTCCAAGTGTAGGTATCTTAAGTGAAAGATCTGGTATGGTTTGTAGACTCATAAAAAAGGGTAGAGCTATTGAAGTTTGCCTCTGAATGAGCTTCCCACATCCCTTTCAACATTCCTTTTCAATATTACTCACCTACCAGTTATTGGGGTGCTACTAGGGATGAGGCACAGGGTTACAAGCAAAAGTGTAACTCTAATTCCAGTCTTGTTTCCAGGCTATCAATTCACATTAGCCACCTTCCATACAAACCCATCAAAATTCTTAGTCTCTATCTAGAAAATAAAAGAACAACTGGATTCAAGTAATTCATATTGCATTGGGAATAACTAATAGGTTTAATTTACTGATACAAGCTAGTATTGCCCATTTTCCCAGCAATTCATAACATATCTGTGCCTAGGGTTTTCCCAGAACTGGGTAAGGATAATGTATGAATCTTCACATCCTCAACTAGGAACCCTAGACCAAAAATTCTGGGAAATTGTAACTCCTCCTCAAGTTAACGAATTCTGAGAAGTGTGTTTTATAGATTTCCTGGGGTCTACTTACTAGATTAACTTCCAGATTCCTACCATGGTTGCATCACAATATACCCCCTATTGACTGATTTACCTCCTCTGTTTCAATTCTCCACTCCCTTACCAGTGTTTTCTGTGTCTCCCAAATAAACTCTTAGCACCTAAATTTTTGCCTCAGGGTCTGTTTTTAAATGACCCAGATTAAGATACCCTTCAGGTATAAACAATGAATCTTGAAACACTGAAAAAATAAAATAAAATTTAAAAAAATAAATAAAAATAAATCCTAGTTAAAAAAAAAAAAGATACCCTTCAGGAACTTATTTGCATATATAAGATGACCTTGTTTATCCAAATGGATTTTCTCTATATCAGGAACTTTGGGGCAATTGTGATTGAACAGGCTGTCATTTATAATATCTACCTGAACCATAATGAACATCCCTATGGCAAAAGTAAAATCCATATTATATCTTTCAAGAGGTACAAATCTGTGTACATCCTTCCAGTGGACCCTTAGCTTTTCAGTTAGCCCCCCCTCCTCCCCTTCTTTTTGGCTTTCTTTTCACAAAGCAGGGTTTACAGCAGAGACGGACTTCTTTGTGATCTTTCTGGCCACCTTCCTAAATATCTAACAATTTATGGCTTGTGAATTTCTTCCCAGGAGTTTACAAGTTCCAAATATTTAACAATGCAAAATCATTCATGCTTCTAAACTCGTAGCACTAATCCTACAGCGTTACATCTTCATCATGCAACCTTCTGGTCTCTAGAGATCTCAGCGCTCATACTGCAACTTACCTACTTTTTCCCAGCATCAAGTGTCATGCAATTTCCCAGCTGTAAAATCTTCAAGGCTTGCTTTCTAGTAGTCAGATGCATCTAAAAGACAGCTGTGTTTTCCATGAATTCTTTGCTGCAGATTATACACATGCCACAGAAGCTGGTATTCTTTCTTGATGCTGCTTTTGTTCCAGAAATTTTCAATCTGTTTCTGAAGCTGTTCTGAAAAAACATTATACAACAAAATGTAGTTGCCATTTTCTTTCCAAAGAGCATGTGGGGTTGATTCTCACTGGGACTACAGGACTCAGTGATAGACCTCTTTAGCTTGGGGGGCACGAGGGAATTGGAAAGGGCAGGACTCTCTCTCAATTCTGTCTTAGTTCTATGCACAGTTCCCAGCTCCTGGTTTGATGACTTTCTGATTCAGTTTTGTTTTTGTTTTTAAGATTTTATTTATCTATTTGACAGAGAGAAACACAGCTAGAGAGGGAACACGAGCCGGGGGAGTAAGAGAGGGAGAAACAGGTTTTCTGCCAAGTAGGGAGCCCGATGCAGGGCTTGAACCTGGGACTCTTGGATCTTGACCCGAGCGGAAGGCAGACGCCCAACAACTGAACCACCCAGGTGCCCCTGTTTCAGTTTTCTTGTGCTGCCCACAATATTTCTGACTTGGTTCACTTTTCCCCTTTGAATTTCAATTCCTCTTGTGATTTCTCTGAAGTAAGCTCTTCAGCTCTTACACTGACAAAAGATGCTGAAAAACATTCAGGAAGAATAACTAAGGACTTAGCAAGCATTACAGTTTGGAGCTGTAAGTGAGCCACCTTTTATAGCCTTTGGGAAAAAAACTGAGGGATTTACAGAAAATAGTAGAGTCAATTGTAAGTTATAGGAGTGCAGTTCATATGAGGGATGGTGAAACAGTGGCCTCGAACCAGTTTACCTTGCTGGCGCTCCTGGGCCCCCCATTTACCACCTATTAAACAGTTGCTATTTGCGACCCTGCACAAGTTTCTTATCCTGCTTCCATTTCCTCATCTGTAACATGAACAAAAATATCAGCTAATAGGCTGATATAAAGATTAATAATCACCTACCTTATCATAAATGTTATCTATTTCGATTGTTCAGTCTAATGTGAAGTATATTATAAAGGAAATGGTTTACTTTCAGGACATGCCTGCGTGTCATTTCTGATCTTGTGATTCAGAAGGTAGCTTCTATTCTTCTCACCAGCTCTATGTTCTAGACTCCCAAATCTAATGGACTTTCCACGTACCCCAACCAGTTGTTTGTTAAATTCCTTCTGAACCCCGCATCACTGTTGGGATGCTTTCTGGGCACATGGCACAAATGGGCTCAATAAGTAATCTCTCTCCTTTACAGAGTTTCCAAACCAACTGAAAATGCAGTATAGTTAGGCAAGAAGAAAAACACCCTTATTATCACGAAAGTGGTATTAGAGAAGATAGCTTTTATCTACAAGGAAGTAAGTGTCCTCATACTAAATTTCTAAAGCATATAGACTTTTCCTCTCAAGCATAACTATAGTTCTTCCCAACCTTTACAGCAAAGCTGACAACATAGACAAGGGCAGATGCTCTCTGGGAGCAGATCCGCTCCCAAGAGAAGGAGGAAAAGGAGGAACTGAAATGCACATGCCCAGTTTCTCTTTCCCAAACTCCCATGAGGTGGTCAGATCTCTAGACGACTTGCACGAGGAAGCAGAAGCAGGCTAGGACAGAAATGCTAGTGATCCTGCATCTACCAGAGAGGAGACATCAGGAGTGGGAAGAAGCACTCCTTTCCTAACAGGCTGGAAGCGATTACAGGCTAAGACTGGCCAGTAGTCATGTTAAAGGAGAAGCCAAATTGCAAGTTCACAGTCCTATCATCAGAGCCTTGCCTTCCTGTTTCCTGTCCTAAATTTCAGGGGGTCGGGGGAGAGAGAGCAAAAAAATAATTATCCCACAACCCCACATTTGAGTTTTAAATAACTCAGTTTTTCTTCGATTTGCTCTGTTATGTTCTCTGACATTCCAGGAAGCCCTGTAAAACAGAAAAACACAGCCAGAAGGTGTTCTTTGGTGACACAGATGTGTGCCAAATGGTGACAGTAAAGATGCGTATCACCTACTCCCAGCTTTCCCTTTCTATCCCAGTCTCACCAAAATGTGGAATGACACCTTACTAATCATAGACAGTGTGACAGAGTATTTTTCTGACATGCCCTTAAGCACAGTTACCCCAGACTTTGTTAAGGAAACAAAATGTGGTGGGCAGGGAAAGCTGTCAATCATGACTTCACGGTTTTGTTTTAGGTTTCATTTCTTAAGAAAGGTGCAAAGTATTTTGATGGTCAAATCTATTTGCCCTTTGTCTGGCTTACTGCCTTTACACATCTGCTCGGCCTCGTCTGCGGTCCTGCCGAGGGTTTCAGAGGTTCTCCCTTTCTGTACCACACCCAAGCAAGCTCATCAACCTACAACAAAGCTGTACTTTTTTTTTCCTCTCTCAGTCACTCTATTTTCTCCATCTTGTGGGTGTTGTGCTAGATTTCAGAAATAAGCCCAAGTAGAACTAAGAACCAAATTATTCCCTTTAACTTACAAAGGTACCATCTTCTGACACAGACACAGGCCTTCCCTGATGAGGAAAGGTTCACTTACTAGAGACCTGGCTGACCCAAGGTCTAAAGACTAAAGAGGGACAGGGAGGTAAGAACATTTAAGAAGTCCCCTTCCCTCATCAAAGACACCTTTTCATAAGCCTCTTGAACTCTGAGGTGGAAGCATTGAAACAAACTTTTTTTCTAAGAGTTGGGTTCTTTTTCCCCTTTCTGATAACTCTCTATGTTAAAGTCCATAGGAATATAAACAACATGTGGTCTTTATACTGCCTACTGCTACTCTGACCCAAATTTCTTCAAAAAATTGCCAACAGAGGGGCGCTGGGTGGCTCAGTTGGTTAAGCGACTGCCTTCGGCTCAGGTCATGATCCCGGAGACCCGGGATCGAGTCCCACATTGGGCTCCCTGCTCGGCGGGGAGCCTGCTTCTCCCTCTCTCACTCCCCCCTGCTTGTGTTCCCTCTCTCGCTGTGTTTCTCTCTGTCAAATAAATAAAATCTTTTAAAAAAAAAATTGCCAACAGAATGCAAACTGCTGCTGCCCTGGCAGGTAGTTAACAGGATTTCTTTTCAACAAGGTTCTCTCTGGAGTACTGGCTTTCTTTCTCATTAAGAGATAATAGCCCCTTTTTAGACAAATAAAATGAACTTCCATGACTCTTTCTAGGGAGTTTGAGGATACTAAACAGCAGTGATTGTACAAAATCGTATTGAACAATGCAGAATACCACCACAAATTATGTTAAAAATGAGTTTACTAAAATGTGTAGTAAATTGTAGGGTATAAGCCGCTTGTCTGCCCAGGGGATACTTACCCATTCCTCCTACCAAATATTACAATTTGCCTGAAATCAAAATAGAGGGCTAAGTCTATCCCACCTTAGCCACAAAATGAAAGACATTGTATTTTAAACATCTACTTTTTTTGTTTGTTTGTTTTAATTTAGGATGTAGGCAGGGACAGGAGCAAAGTATGTTTCAGAATGGAAAAAAGTAGGACTCTATCATGTCAGCCTCCCAAAGACATGCTTATGTCACCACCCTGCAAAGAGGATTCTTTAACACCACACGTTAGTGTTGCCAGATAAACTATAGAAGGCCTAAATTTGAATTTCAAATAAGCAACAATTATTTTAATATAAGCATGTTCCAAATATTTCAAGGGACACACTTATATGAAAAAAAAAAGTACTCATTGTCTGAAATTCAACTTCAATTGGGCATCCTCCATTTTTAGTTGCTGAAGATAGTAATTCTATACCTTGATCTTTTACCACCTATTTAAACCCTGTCACTGGATTTGAGAGAGAATGCTACTTCATGAACAAAATCATGGCAGAAATGGCCTCATTCATGCTGGCCAAGTCTTGCTTGTGTTTTCTTTTTCATTCCTGGTTCAAAAGAAAATTTTGAGAGAGAACATCAATCCATAATTTCCTTATTAAAAAACAAAACAAAGGTGGGGCAGGGAGGGACCTGGGTGGCTCAGTCCATTAAGTGTCGGACTCTTGGTTTAGGCTCAGGTCGTGATCTCATAGGTCCTGAGTCCAAACCCTGCATCAGGTTCCACGCTCAGCAGGGAATCACATTGAAGAGTCTCTCCCTCTGCCCCTCCCTTTAGTCACGTGTGTGTGTGTGTACTCTCTAAAATAAATAAATCTTTAAAAAAATCTACTTCAAGCAATCCAGCTTTTTTAAACAGCTAATACCTATAAAGTCTTTAATACTTGCAAGGCCATGTTACAAACTGCTCTACATTTGTCTCCAATGGTACCAATCAGAAAGCTCAGGCAAAGAAAAAGTAAGGCACATCATGCAAAACAGTAGATAGTGGAGCAAAGCATTGAATCCAGGCTTCTGACTCAGTAACTGGCACTTAAAACAACTAAGCCACATGTTGCTTTAATTTCCTTTGAGTCCTTACCTATGATTTTTTTATTTGAATATAACTGACCCACAATGTTATATTAGTTTCACATGCACAAATTAGTGGCTTAACAAGTTTATACACGTTATACATTATGCTATGTTCACTACAAGTTTAGCTACCGTCTGTCTTGTTACATCGCTATTAAAATTGTTCCCATTAAAATATCGTTGACTGTATTCCTCATGTTATGCCTTTTATTTCCATGACTTATTCATTCCATAATTGGAAGCCTCTATCTCCCACTCCCCTTCATTTTGCCCAAACCCTCATCCCCTTCCCCTATGGCAGCCATCGGTTTGTTCTATTTTATTTTTAAAAATATTTTCTTTATTTATTTGACAGAAAGAGAGCATGCACACAAGCAGGGGAAACTGCAGAGGGAGAGGGAGAAGCAGGCTCCCCACTAAGCAGGAAGCCTGATGTGGGGCTCGATCTGATCACCTTGGAATCATGACCTCTGTCAAAGGCAGATACTAAACCAACTGAGCCACTCAGGTGCCCCAGTTTGTTCTACATTTAGATATGATTCTGCTTTTTGGGTTTGGTTTTGTAAGATTCTATTTATGAGTTGAATCATATCGTATTTATCTTTGACAGACTTATTTCATTTAGCATTATACCGTCTCGGTCCATGCATACAGTCTCCAACAGCATTGTCTCATCCTTTATATTTTTTACGTGGTCTTTATTCTGTTAAAGTATGTTCCCAGTACCTCTACTTTATTGGATTTTTAACATGAATGGATGTTGAATCCTGTCAAATGCCTTTTTCTGCATCTTTTGAGATGATCATGGGATTTTTTGCTTTTGTTTTATTGATGTGGCCGTATATGACACTGGTTGATTTGCAAATACTTAACCATCCTTTCATTGTGGGAATAAATCCCGCATGATCTGGTCAATAATCTGTTTAATCTATTGTTGTACATGGTTTGCTAATGTTGGGTTTTGGTTTTGCAAGATTCCATTTATGAGTTGAATCATATTACATTGAGGATTTTTGTGTCTGTGTTCATCATAGATGGCCTATAACTTCCTTTGAGTCTATCAAATCACAAAAATAACAGACTTATGATTATGGAAAATTCAACCAGAGCATATCCTCCTATTATCATTGTCATTATAGTGAAGAATTAACTCCATAGATTTTTAGTGACATTTTCCAGTCATCACCCACCCTCCTCCTGACTTTATTGAGAGTAAAACAGGAACTGAGATCCGAAACTGGCCATACCCTGGTTCTTTACAATGACAGACAAGGCTGTGTTTCCAAAGGGCTTCCTTTCCAGGCAGGGCTTCCTCGGGTTCAGTGCTATCTGGCATGAGTTAATTCTGTCATCAGTTCATCAAATGTGTGATGAAAGCTTACACTATACCAGACACAATATAAAGGGGGGTTGGGAGGGTGAGGGTGCACCAGTTTGATCTCAGGTAGCTTATAACCTAATGAAGGGCACCTAAAACTACTCACAGTGACTTCTCATTCTCCTTTACCTGAGTCTGTACCATCTGCTCACAGCAGCTTGCTTGATGACGTGCTAGATAGGATAGATCCTCCAAGAGCTCCAAATGCCTACGAACAGCTCTCTCCATGTGTTGCCCCACAAGAGCTACTACTGAGTATAGATAAAGATGGTTGATGGCTCCTGTCCTACCTGGCTCACTGGCCATTACTCTATTGCCTTCTGAGAATGACAGTCAGCCCAGGGTCACCAGCACCCTAACGCTAAGGTAAAAGGAGATTTCAAAATGAAGTGAGCAAGCAAACCTAGTTAAAAGTCTTTTGTCAAAATAGGGTTGTAAGGCCATAAGGGAGGAGGAATTTACGCACGTCTTCATTGGAGAAACTATGAACTTATTTTTTTTTTAAACCCTTTCCATCAGCTGGAAGCCCTCAGCCAGGAAATTATTCGTCCTCACCAAGACGCCTGAATCACTGACATTATTCACTTCTGAAGCAATCAATACAATTCAACAAGTTTCAGTTCCTCATTTGCATATTAACCAAACCCCGTTTAACCTAGTTTCAGTCCCTGTTTTGCCTAGAGGACCTAATGAGAACCGCACTTGTAGCTTTCTGCCTATGTAATTCTGTACACACACATGCCCACACATACATGTCTTTCTCAGTACGATCAGGTTTCTACCTGAATCTTGCAATTCTAACAGCCCAAATAAGCATGTTAGCTTTAATTTTCAGTGAGTTCTTGGTTAATGCTATATTCCAAAATATTGCAGCCACACAAAAAGGTATGACAATAGTGATCGTGCTTTCAATACTTTCAGTCTTCTACAACAGCGGTAATTCTTGATACCTGTTTAAAAAGAAAACCACAGATCCAAAATGGTGTCACATAGGCCATGTTACCAAAACTGGGGCTTCATGTCCAACTTAACTGTAGGTTCAACCTCTCTCATAAATGTAAGTCTTAACCTGTCAATCATGAATTCTCAGGTCACTATCAATGAGGTAGTTGGTCACTTGGGTCTTCTCCATCCCCTAAAGGATAATGAACTAATCCACCCAAGGAAAACCCCTGACTTTCTCTCTAAGGGAAGATGACCTTACCTGGAACAGTCTTTTCTTTTGCTAATAACTTTCTTGTCCCACCCCCTTCTTATAAAAACCTTCCATTTTGTACAACTCCTCAGAGCTCTCCTTTACTTGCTAGTTAAGATATTACCCAATTTCAGAATGATTTAATAAAGCCAATCAGATCTTCAAACTTACTCAGTTGGATATTATTTTTATACCATTACATTGAGCCCTCTTTCATCTGCCAGCTCAACCACTTGTGTAGGAGTTGCCTTAGGATTCCTTTCAGCTCCCTTCCCAATGACTTGTTCTCACATGGGGCACAAGAGTTTAATGATGTAAAGTTTTGGAGTTCTATCTCAAACAAATCAACTTTGTTTTCTCAAACTTACTTGTCTCTCCTATGACACTCATTCAAACTCTTTCCACGTAGGTGGAATTGTGTTAGCTCTCTCCGCATTACTGTTTTTCACGCTACATTCCCCCTCACTCACCCACTGGGTTATTATAAAGCCCCAGCCAGCACCAGTGTAAACTGTGGTGCTCTCACCAGATGGAAATCACTAACACTGTTCCTGTACTGAGCAGTGTTGCTTCTGCTGACCACAGCTGCCTCATCAAGTACCGAGCTCACTGCAAGGTGGGGAAAACTCGCTGACAACGCTGATATTCTGAAACCCTGGATGGGCATCTGGACTGTGAAGTGTTCTCAGAGCAAGAGAATGCTTTTTTCATTATTTTTAAACACCATCTACACTACTTTCTATTAGAGGAACTCATACACAACCAGTACTGCCTTCAACTCCAGTGAGCTGTAGTAGAAACAGAATTTTAACATCTGTTTTTAAGTCTGCTCCCTTTAAATCCAGAAATGAGTGCTGGGTCACTCTGCTCATCCCTTCTGGAAATCAAGGTTTATTACTGAGCCAAACTTATTGGCCTGAACTTCCCTTGTGTTTTTTACCACGAGGTAAAGCTCAGACCTTCATGATAGGGCCTCCTGACAGTCTCCCTGACAGGTATGAGTCCCACATTTAGACACAGATTAGGCTTAAGCTGCAACTCTGCTGTCTTTGTGTTGTTTTGTTTGTTTGTTTGTTTTCCAGTCCAGAGAGTATAAAAGGCTTCATAACTAGCTAGTAATCCTAAGAGAGTACAAAAAGGGTTTTATAGAATGCTGTGAAGATCATGGACATTTCGAGACTATTCAAATGTCTTGTCAATATAAATTTGATGCCTTAAAAATTTACAACTTTACAAAAGAAAGTCAAAAGGCAAATGATAAGTAGGGAAACATAAGTAGGTACAAATGAGAGATTACTTATTTCTTTAACATGCACACAGCTTTTACAAATCAATAGAAGAGATGAATATTAGGATCCGTAGTCACAGCGAAGGTCTAGCAAATCTTTATTTCACGCCAAGCATCAGAATTTCACTGGCCGGGCCAAGGTCATCTCTAAGGAGAGAACGACCCCCTTTTGTCATACAGGCTACCTTTTATAGGAGAAAACCACACCCCAAGCTGATTTGAGTCACATAGCTTGCCTGAGTTAATTTGCATATCCATTGCTCCTGGAACCTGGAGGTTGAGGCCATTTGGGCATTCTCCCCTGGTCCTAAGTACCAGGAACCAGTTGCCCATTCTTAGTTTGCATCTCCATTGCTCAGGGTCCAGGAGGTTACAGGGATTAGCTGATTGGGCATCTCCCCCAATCTGGCTTGCCTTTGTTTTCCAGGGGCTATTTGCCCATATTTCCTGGAGCTGTTTTTCTGAGTAAACATGATAGGATGGCGGCATGGACATCTAAATAGGTCCTAACAATGAACACAATAGAAAAATGAGCCAATAATGTGACCAGAGTTCACACAAAAAGAAACAATTGCCAAAATGTCTATAAAGAGATGCCTATCTTACTCATCATCAAAGGAATGGGTATTTAATAGGAAGATACTGTTTTTCACCTAAAAGATCAGAAAAGGTTTAGAAGAGCAATTAAATCTAGTGCAGGTACAGTAGGAAGAAATGAGCACTTTAATATACTGCTCCAATTATAATTGGAGAGCATTCAGATATCAATAAAGTTCACATACCATTTGACCCAGGAAACACTAGAAATCTACTTGCAAATGTATATTTAGAACATCTAGTCAGTAGAGTAATTGACCTTAGGATCTTTGTGTTTCTGTTAATGAAACAATTATCTGAAACTTACGAAGGAGTAAAGTAGTTGGTATAAAACAAACTTAGATAAGTAGGTGGAGGGATTGATAGGTAGGTGGATAAGTACTTGTGATGCATAGTAAATGAGGCGAAGATAAAGTAGAAAACAAAGTGGTTGGGTCTGGGGAGTAACGATAAATAAGGGGTAACAATAAATAAGGGGTAGGAGTAGAAGTGACTGTAGTATGGCAGCATTTAATGTTTTGCGATATCCCCTTCTCACTGTCCAAGTTTTTCTTTCCCCCACAATAAATATGTTGTACTTTCGTAATTTAAAATACCGCTTTCAAAAAATTAAAAGAAAAAAAAAATGCCCCAGCTCAAATAACTCCTTTAAGTAGCAAGGCCCTTCATAAAGTGTCCCTTGCAGAAGGCAAGCTGAGGACAAAGCAGAAGTTGATACCCTGAAACCTCCTCCCCAGCCCCCCGCCATGGGATATATGTGGCATCACTCTGGCACACCTGGCTGCCCTAAAGGAAACACTTTAGTTCACTTGTAGAGATCAGGATCCTGCAGGACCTGAGCCTCCCTCAGTTTACAAATATTCTAGTGACTTACAGGGAAGAAGCTTTCTTATCAATAGCCTAACTTTCAGAGACCCGTAACTCAGCTTCCTGAAGCCCTAACATCACCCTCCCCTCCATAAAACTGAGGGACCCGGAGGCAGAAAGAAATATAAATAAAACTGAATTTCTTTTAAACCTGCAGCCCATTGATAAGGACCTGTGATAGGAGGAATGTAGGAAGCTCACAACTATCTTACTGGTAATGTCTTACTAGAGGGGTACACAACCTTAACTTGACAATAGCAAGGCTTCTGGTATCCTGTGAGCCTTCTTTAATTTGAAAAGTTCTTTATAAAACCTCCCCAACCCCATAGTATATCATCAGCCACCCCTCACAACCCCAGTGCACCAACTGTTTCTGGCCACGGATCCCGTCCCCGGGCTTTAATAAACCACCGTTTTACACCAAAGACATGTTACGAATTCTTTCTTGGTGGATGGGTCCAGACTTCACCCCACCAAAGCTCACCTATATTCCAACACCCCATCAGAACTATTTCACCTTCGCCATAGTTGGATCTGTGTCTCCTTTCTCAGGTTTTCTTCTGCCAAACTCATTGTTCTCTGCAGCTTATGGTCTCAATCTCCGCTCACCATGAAACTCTCCACTTTCTCCTAGTCACAACCTTAGCTGTTTCACAGGTTACACTCCTGTGTCTCTCAACTCATCAACATAGTGACCTTAACTGCTGCCTCTTCAGCCTGATGCTCCCCATGATCTTCCCACCAGAATAGTTTTAGCTGAGGCTTCAAAGGTACACTGATAAATTCGAAGAGTAGCTTTGGTAGTCTTCAGAACATGAAATAAAATAACCCATCAGAGCACAGATCCACACAGTTTAATAACAACATTCATATAAATGGCACATTGGTTTTTGGAGTTTTGGGGATTTTTCTGTTGTTGTTTTTTTTGTTTGTTGTGATTTTTAATGTAACAGAATATAGAGGTAGAGACACCCTAATAAGTCATTTAACAGCCATTTTTGAAATTTTTTTTCTTTCTGGTCCCAGAAGTTGTACATACCTTTGTAGAAAACAGAACTAGCAAATGGAAAACAAAATAGTCCCATTGCTTTTTCACCTTCTGATGCATACAAATTTGTGTTGGCTTTACAAAAATGGGTTTTATCTATTTCTGAACACTTATCCCTGTGCTCTTCAGTTTATATTCTAGTGGGAGAGCAACACTATATATTATAAATGCACGTGGAGGCAAGCATAGTCTACAGAAAGAGGGTGATGTGATGTTGCACTGCAGGGTTCTTTAGGAAGGTTGGCAGGGAAGGTGACCTGTAGCAGGGATTTGAGTGAGGTGGGAATGAGCTACGGGCATGGAGATATGGAGGCAGAATCCCAGGCAAAACCAAAAGGAAAAGGACTTAAAGGCTGAAAGATCTTTTCTTATCCAGTATTTATTTCTTACCCTTAAACGGGATTGTCTCTTACCTTTCTCTAGTATTCAGGATAGGGGCTTAACTGCCGCATTTAAACCTTTATTCAACTAGTATGCTTACTGTAAGACAGAGATCTTAATACTTTTGTGAATGAGTACATGTATCAGTATGTATGCTCCTACCATTTCCCTAGGATAATTTCCTAGAGGTGGATTTTTAAAAATAACTTTTTAAGGATTTTTTGATGCACATTGCCAAACTGCCTGTCCAGGAGGACTTTAACAATCTGAAGTATTTAAAACACATCTCACCACACCCTTGGAAACAAGTGAAACTGCAAATACTGTCATCTCAGAGAACAAAAGCATCTCAGGTTTTTCCACTGCACAGTCTTTTTAAAATTGCTTTATATATATATAGTTATGTTTTTCCTTCTGTTTCTCCAATTTTTTTTAAGATTTTATTTGTCAAAAAGACAGATAGCAAGAGAGAGGGCAGGAGCAGGGGGAAGAGAAGGGAGCCTGACCCTGGGCTGGATCCCAGGACCTGAGATCAGGACCTGAGCCGAAGGCAGATGCTTAACCAACTGAGCCACCCAGGCGCCCTGCTCCATTCACCCTTAATCATTGTGTAGCATTTCTTTTACTGCTATGATATATCCATAGAGGTTGATGAAAATTATACTTTCAGTTATTGCCTTCATTATAACGTACAGTTCTACCTTTAATCAATTTAATGGTCCATATTTTAAAAATTGCTTTTTCTGAAAAAGTGCAGCCCAACTCTCTTTTAAGAATGTTCACTTGTGGGCGCCTGGGTGGCTCAGTGGGTTAAGCCTCTGCCTTCGGCTCAGGTCATAATCTCAGGGTCCTGGGATTGAGGCCCATGGGCTCTCTGCTCAGCAGGGAGCCTGTTTCCTCCCCTCTCTCTGCCTGCCTCTCTGCCTGCTTGTGATCTCTCTGTCAAATAAATAAATGAAATCTTTAAAAAAAAAAAAAAAAAAAAAAAAGAATGTTCACTTGTAGGGCACCTGCGTGGCTTAGCGGGTTAAGCATCAGGCTCTAGGTTTCAGCTCAGGTCATAATCTCAGGGTCCTAGGATTAAGAAATCCCTGGGGCCTCACCGCTCAGTAGAAAGTTTATTGGAGAATTTTCTCCCCTCCCTATGCCCCTCACCCAGCTCATGCGTGCTCCCTCTACTAAATATATCTTTTTAAAAAAGTGTTCACTTGCTTTGGATACCTTGTCCATTCTACTTTAGTTTTTCTGAGACATTGTGTTGTAGTGCATCACTTGTTGATAGTATAGAGTTCCGTTTTTTGTTTGGTAACCAAATGTATACATTTTTTCCATTAACTTTATGTAATTTATAATTATGTCAGGCATAGATTTTATTTATGATTGTTTTATGTTTTTATTTTCCAGTTGGCTCCTTTTATAATTTGCTTTTACTTCCCTAACTTCAAAGGCATGTTGAATTATTTTCATGAGTAGTTAATTTTCAGTTTTTAGAAAACACAGTTTAAACAATTTCCTAAATATCAGGCTTTTTTTATTTTTTCTTTCTCTACTATGTAAGGTTAAATAATACACTTAACTTCTTTCCTTTCTTTCTCCTACTTTTTTTTTTAAGTATGATTTGGAATTTTCATTTCATTTTACTATGGTCATTGTTTTTTTGCTACATTCTGAACGTTCTCTTAGTATCTGCATCTTTTCTAATCCTATTTACACTATTTACAATTATTTCCATTCTCAAATAGTTCCCACTATTCTCATATTGTGACTTGGTTTGTAATTCTTTAATTTGTTCCTAAGTTGATTAAAATCTTTTTTTTTTTTCCATATAGAATATGTGGAAGGACTTCCACTGTGGGCCTTATAGAGCTGAACCTATAGTTTCATGACCTTCATAAATGAAAGGTCACCATCTCTGACATAGAATTGAAGGAGATAGGTCACAAAAATAGTCCCCATTCACTTTAGGTATGGTTCCCTGTTTTTTTTTCAGGTATCTAATATTTCAAGTCTGAGACCAGTTTGCAATTTTTCCTCTTCATTAGCACTGTTTTCCCTGGATCCTTACAAGTCTCACTAAATTCCAAATCTTTGTTATGTGCAGATTTATCATCAATTTTCATCAACTTTACCTGGCAGAATGAGCCTTTTACCCCTGGTTTAAGACTTTGCAATTCAGTATTTTGTTGTTGTTAAAAACTGAGAATGATATCACTGGTTCAATTCATTCTGTTCACTTCTTCAGGAAAACCAAAGTACCCTTGTGTTAGGTCTTCATTTCATGTCCTCCGCGTCTGGGATGTGTGAGTGGCTCAGTCAGCTGGGCTTCTGACACATGATTCTGGCTCAGGCTCGGGCAGTGATCTCAGGGTCCTGGGATTCAGCCGGTCTCAGGTAGCTCTAGGCCTGGAGCCTGCTTGGGATTCTTTCTCCCCCTCTCAGCCTCCCATCCTTCATGCCCTCATGCTCCTGTGCTCTTAAAAAGAAAAAAAGAGGTGGCGCCTGGGTGGCTCAGTTGGTTGCGCGACCACCTTCAGCTCAGGTCATGATCCCGGAGTCCCGGGATCGAGCCCCACATCGGGCTCCCTGCTGGGCGAGAAGCCTGCTTCTCCCTCTCTCTCTGGTTGTGTTTCTCTCTGTCAAATAAATAAAATCTTTAAAAAAAAAGAAAAAGAAAAAAAGAAAGAAAAAGGAAGCCTCCATATCTGATGTCTTCACTCACTTTCATGTCTTTTTCTTTTTTTTTTTCATTTATCCTGTTTATCCTTTCTTTCTTCTTAAGGGGCCTCACAATGTGCTATACACCTTACTAATTCAATTTTCAACAAAATCTATTTCACACTTTACAACTTCTAACGTTACTTTTAATTCTGCTAATTGCAAGTTCTGGTTTTCCATTTCCTATTTTTCCTCAGCACTACCAGATCTTTAATTCACTAAAATCTGTTGCTTTTCTTTTTCTAAAGAGTCCCTGTTTCATCCATGTACCGGAGCACTCATAGCAGATTCTGTCTAAAGCTTTTCTTGCTTCTAATAAAAATTTTCAAATAGGTTCTTCTAACTCACCTTTAGGATACAAAGTTTCTCAAAAAATCCCATGTTTTCCCATTTCCACTTTATTTTTAGTAAGTGCAGAATTTCCTATGCCTGCTATTTGTTCAAAATTATGTGATGGAATCTTCACAATTTATGTAAATTTTGAAATTCTCCTCTTGCAGAATCTTTGAGAAAAAAAAATCATCTCCTTTTTTCTATTGCCATTTTCACTCCTAATAAAGATAGGCGTTCTTTTACCTAATCTTTGTTTACAAGTAGTGTGAATGTTTCTTCCTTCAGGTCTCTCAGGATTTATCTGGGTATGTTTGGAATTCTCCTCTTAGATATTAATCTGGAGTGTTAGAAAATATAGTTTGATTAGACTTCAGATAATTAGCAGGCTTTTAGACCATGGGAAGCAAGGCCATGGAATGTTCCAGTGAGGGAGACAATTTTCTACATGTTTTTTTCTGTTTCACTTTTGCATCTATTGATGTATAGCTGATTATCTCTTTGGTCTGGCCCTGTCTTCAGATATAGGCTAATGGCACGTAGTCTTTTTCTTCTGCCTGTTGAGTTACACCCACTAATTCCTGAATTTTCAAGGGAAACATTCTATTGCTCACACACTTCCTATTTACCATAGCAAATGTTGTGTTTCCAGTGTCTGTGCCAAAACCTTTGAAAGTCCTTTTTCTGTGAAGCTAAAATTAGCTTGAAGTGAAATCCCCGTGGCATCCCCCACCTCCATACTTGGACCCTCGAAAATTATGTTGTGGTCTTCTGTGGGGGGGGGGGGACATTGGGGCAGAGGGAGAAGCAGTCTCCACACTGAGCATGGAGTCCAATGCAGGACTCGATCCCAGGACTGTGGGTTCATGACCTGAGCTGAAGGCAGATATTTAACTGAGCCACCCTGGCACCCTTGACCAGAGTTCTTTTACTACTAATGCAGAACATTTGTTTTGTTGCAGTTGTGTTTTTTGTTTAATTGTCCTAAGGAAGACTTCAAGAGTGAGATTAGCTAAGAATCTTCATGTATGACTACCTGAAAAAAATTTGAAATATCATTCAATAGAGGTGAAATAGGACTCTTTGTAAAGCTAAGTCTTTCGGTTGCCTCTTGTTACTATTATTTGCAAAGTGTGGAGGACATACAGGACAAGCCAAGGCCAGCCACTCCCATAACAGTTCTAGATTCTCAAAGTTGCTTCAATATCAAGTAAGGTAAGTGACAGAGAAATGATAAAGCAAAAGAAATCCATCTCAGAGGTATGATGTCCTTGAGCATGGATTTTCTTTTTGTTTCTTGTCTCAATTCCTAGTAAAAGAATGTTTTGTGTTCTTTGTAATTGGATTCCAAGTTTTGTGAGTTTTACCTTTGAAGTGTTAGATATTTAACACTCTTAAACTTTGTTCTGGGATGCCGTTACCTAAGCTAGAAAGAGTTTGATCCTTGTGAGCATTATTTTATTATTTTCTAGGTGAGACAAGAGCAGTATATAGTCTAAGTCTAAACCAGTATATAGTCTAAGCAGTATATAAGTCTAGGTGCTCTTGTCTCACCTAGAAAATAAATGACTAAGTATATAGTCTATTACCTCAGACTAAGTATATAGTCCGAGGTAAGATTCTGATTATTTCTAGCTAATTTCCCATGAATTAAAGTTTTTTTCCAGTTTGGCTGGTGGAAAGAGGCCGAATTCCTGGTCCACTACAAGTATGGTCACTTCTCATTCCTTCACATGGGTCTTTCTCCAGCCTTAAATAGTTTCCTTCTACATTTGCACTGATGAGTTCTCTCCTCAGTACTTGAGGATCCTCTCCACATCTCTGGTGTTCCTACTTGGTGCAGCATTCTTCTCTCCTGCCCTCTGTCCTAAGAATTCTAGTTGCCTTTTTCTCCCAGGCCTCTTAGCCTAGTCTAACTCAACTCAAGGTATCTTTCTGGGTCCCTCCACCTTGTACAATGAGCTGGAAGTTCTCTCAAGGTGGTACTGGGACAACCAGAGTGCATTTTGCTTGTCTCTCATCCTCCCTGATGTCATCAAAGATCACATTCATTGACTGATACGCATTATCTTCAAAACTGTTGGTTCACATATTGTTATCCCAGTTATTAGTTGTTTTAGGCAGGATGGTAAATACGTTCCCTGTTTTTTCCAGCTTGGCCAAAATGGTGGTCTCTAATGAAAGGTTTTTGAAATCTCAATAGGTGAGCTTTATAGTAATGATTATCAGTACTCTCTAATGTTTTCTGATGGAAAGACAGAGGCCTACAGATTCATTAGTTCTTACCAACTACATAACAAAGAACCCAGCTGATCAAAAGCAATCTATTGTTTTTTTTGGGGGGGGGAGACTCTAAGGCCAGCTGCTGACTTAATGTGGAGGACACTGGGGAATATATAATCCAGCACTCTGGTTTCTCTTTATAATAGCCCCAGAGTGTGCCTCAGTCCCCTGGTGCTGCAAATACAATATATGAACTCAACAGTTGAAGCCAAGCTAGAGTTAAGGACTGACTTCCTCCCACCACACCACCCCCTTTTTTAAGACCCAATATCTGCTTCCTATCTGGTAAGGAAAATCAAAGAGAAGACTTGTCACTACACTCAGGTTAGAGACTATACAAGGGGTGCCTGGTATATGGTATATGTCCCTAAAGGACACCAATTGCACTATCAGGTATTTACCCCAAAGATACAAATGTAGTGGTCTGACCCAAAGGGGCATGTGCACCTGAATGTTTATAGCAGCGATGTGCACAATAGCCAAACTATGGAAAGAGCCCAGAGGTCCATCCACAGATGAATGGACACACATACAATGGACTATTATTCAGCCATCAGAAGGGATGAAATCTTATCATTTACAATGACGTGGATGGAAGCAGAGGTTATCAAGCTAAGCAAAATAAGTTAATCAGAGAAAGATAATTATCACATGGTTTCACTAATAATGTGGAATATAAGGAAGAAAACAGAGGATCACAGGGGAAGGGAGGGGAAAACTGAATGGGAAGAAATCAGACAGGGAGACAAACCATAACAAATTGTTACCTATAGGAAAAAAAAAAAACAAAACAAGGGTTTCTAGATGGGACGTGGGTGGTGGATGACATAACTGGGGGACAGGCATTAAGGAGGCCATGTGATGTGATAAGCACTGGGTGTCATATGCACCTGATGAATTATTGAATTCTACATCTAACACTATGCACTATATGCTGGCTAAATGAGTTTAAATTAAATAAAACACACCTAAATGAAAGCTCTCCCCATCCATAAAGAAAACAAAATCCGGAAAAATCAGTTTCCTGATCTAGTCATCACACTCCCTCTCCAATCACCTCAAAGTCTCTCCTTTAGAAACTATGATCTTGGTAGGTTTGTGTTTAATCAGGTAAGTGATTTCTTCTCTGTCCCTCACTTGGACTAAACACAGTCACTGCTTCACTCACCCAGAGGACAAGTCAGTACTGACCCTGGGATTAAAGTCCCTTGCGTGGTACAGCCTGTGTGCTGGTGGTGGTGATGGGACTGGGAAGAAGTTCATAGAAAGCATAAAGGAGAACAATTCAGGAAAGCAATAAAATAAAATTAAGGACAGCTTCTGTGACAAGCGCTGTACTTAAATCATTTCTAATCTTTCAGCATTTAAACACTGCTCTTATCCATTCTATTTACAGATGACAAAACGTACTGAGTTTATATGCTCAGAATATACTGAGTAGATGATATAAATATGGAATCCAAATAAGACCTGCCTAATTCCAAAGCTTATGCCCAGCATAGCATAATACTCTACACTTTCTATCTCCAAATAAAGACAGCTCTGCCAGCTAATGGAATACAAAGTAACCAAATCTCAAAAACTTAATTCGACTCAAATCCTACATCCTTTCCCACTGCCAACATTACACTTTGTTACAGGGCTAGTCCCCATCTTCACACATTTCTTCATCTTCTTAGGGCTGCCCTTAATTGTTACTTAAAAAGCATCTTGATGCCCTAATAGAACAGTTGAGGGTTAACGGTTAGTCAAATAGGCCACAGGCATGGCGAGAAGAGGTGCTTAAAAAGCAAACTTTTCTTACCCCCCACCGCACCAGGCAGTTTCCTGGTAAAAACAAACAAACAACAACAACAAAAAACCTCCCTAACTGCTTCTTCCCCATGCTAACAGGCTTTCCTGCACCGTCATGTCCTTATTTCTGTCTTTCTCCATCTTTAAATGTTTAAGTACTGTACTATTATCACTTAGATTGTAATCCTCCTCAGGAATGGACCTTTGTTCGACTTCCATTGGTTGAACAGGAGAGAGAAAATGCTCTCCTTTGTCTGCTATGAATTAGTAAAAGAACCAATGGAATGTCTTCTTATTCTAATTATCAGTCTCACAAACACCAAATTTAAATTATCTGAATTCTGAATCACTCTGTTGACCGGCCCCTGGGCTTGAAATCAGGACAAATGGATCATCAAGTTATTTGATAAAGATAATATAAATGCTCGGAAAATTCTAATATATTGAATCAAGGTTATGCTGTTATGAGCAAGGCATGGAAGGACAAGTACTGACAGAGTTAAGAGTCAAAATACGCTTCAGGAATTACGTAAACAACACAGATGCACTAACATGGGCAAAAACTTAACTTTAATAACAATGTTTACGTTTTCAATTTATCTTTGCCTTCCCTGGTAGCTATTATTTTAACATATGCCCTTTAATACACCCAAACCAATCTGTGGGTGCAGGAGCAGGCACATACACACAGAAGCAAATTGATTCTTCTGTGTTTTTTCTTCTAAAGAAAACTGTCTGATAAAACAAATAGCCAGGTTTGAATATATGTGTTAAGACACCATTGTAGTACCCAGGCCATCCTTCAAACATTATCATCAACAGCTCCATTCAGCACTTTTCTGACCTGTGAGGCATCTCAGTCTCTCCCAAGTGTTGGAGGGGAGGGTTCCGGTGCACAGTAAATGAGCTCTATAACAGAATATAAGACCTGGAGTGCTCCGAGGGCAAGGATAAATCCTAGCAGAACACTGACACCATCGGTCATGTGTTATCTGAGGGCCCACAATAAAAACCACTGTGTGTTTTATGTCATGCCTTTGCTATTCCCCTGCACACTAATATTCTATTGATTTCAGCCAAACTGGTTGTTTCCATCTCTAACCAACATCTTGTTCCTTAGGGAAATTTTAGGATCTCGAATTACACTTCTTGCTTTCCTCATGGTGTTTTTGCTTTTGTTTTTTCTTCTTCTGCAATAACTAAAATGATCCATCCCAGTACCTGTCATTTGTGAGAAACATATTGCCACAGAACCAGAAATTTGTCTTCAGGGTGAAGAGGTCAGTTTGACCATGGCTCTTAAGCAATAGGGTGTACACATGGTGTTAAAAACAGCTCTGAGTTGATGAAAGCCATAGGACAGCTTTGGTGGTTTCAAGATTGTCATTTGTACCAAAGTTTCATAAAGTCAAGAAAATGGCATCTTCCATATATTTTCATGCAGCAAGTGTTTACTGAACATCTGCTATGTGCCAGGGGCTCTACCAGGAAAGCAAGGAGGGAGTCAAGCAAAATCTCTGATGTCATAACGCTTAGTGAGAGAGACAAGTAGCAAAGAACTGTAATGTCAGGTAATGGTAATGAGTGTCAAGAAAATAAAACCGGTTCAAGGCATAGAAAGTAGGGCTGAGTCCTATTATACATCCAATGATCAGGGGAGCCCCCCAAAAGGCTGAGACCTTTGAGCAAAGATCTAAATAATGTGAAAGAAAATCCTGAAGAGTGCTACCAGTTTAGGGAAAAGCAAGTACAAAGGCTCAGAGATGCAAATGAGTTTGGCCTGTTCTAGAAACAAAGACTTTTGGGGCCCCAGGGTGACTCAGTTGATTAAGCTGCTGCCTTCAGCTCAGGTCATGATCTGGGGATCCTGGGATTGAGCCTCATGTCAAGATTCCTGCTCAGCACGGAGTTTGCTTTCCCTCTACCTTTATCCCCTCCCCACTCCAGTGCTCACGTGCTCATGCACACTTTCTCAAATAAATAAAATCT